>JACEOJ010005581.1:0-11148 GCA_013761285.1 Campoletis sonorensis | reverse complement strand
TGTTCTCTTTAAAATTTCTCATGTTATTAAAAAAAGACTATAAATGAAAAACACTAATTGAAGATTTTAAGATAATTCCACAATGAAGAGCATGAGCGATGGCTGAGGTCCCAGCTCCGAATGGAAAAGGAGTTATAGTAATTTTCGTGAATGTGTTAAAAAAAATTGATTTTATAGATTTCAATTTTTTGTCATTGCTCATCTGTATATGGGGCATTCCACGCCAACTCAGCCACTGCAAAACCTTTGGGTTTTGATTTTGTTCAAAATTTTTTAAGTTGCTATACCCCCTGTAAGGAGCTCTTTCGATTTTTTTCAGAATTTTTTATCGATCGGGTAATAACTTAAGTTTTTTTTTATGCGATTTTTTTCGTTTCTTTACCTATAACTGCCTAAAGAATGGACTGAATTAAGCTTTTCTTCAATTAAGAGGATTTTTCTGTTCTTTTCAGAGGTATTTAGAAAAAAATGTTTCGCAAAAGTTTGATCAAAATATTTGCAGGTTAAAGCAAAATCATTGATTTGAAACACGTTACATATTTTGAATTTCTTCAAAAATTAAAAAAAAAACTTTAACCAATTCAACGATTTTTAGGACTAGTTTTATGATGGGCACGTTTTTGGTTATATTTTTTGGTAATTTTAAAAACAAAATCTTGTCAGAAGTTTCAATCTAGGCGATGATATTCAATCAAAAATTGTAGTTAAATGGAACCTATAATGATTTCACATGGTATTGCATGAATGAAACAAAGTTTTTAGTTTTGACTCCCTGCTCCACAAGCAACCTTCCCCCACGTTCTGAAAAAAAAAAATTATTTAAAAAAAAGAGCGCGCGGGTTCCGACCGTCGCATTTGTTTTGCGATTGTATTAGGGGGCCCTACCCCCCACCCTATCCTTCTGAAAGAGGGGTCACTTTGCGGTCTCTTACCGAATTTAAAATTAGTCCGCTTTTCTGGTGACACTATTGGACGTATTAAAAAAACGTTTTGCGTTTTCTTTTTCTTCTGAAATTGTATGACATTCCTGACTGGAAAATGGAAAATTATTTTTTTTCTCAATCTCGAGTTACACGGTCAGCAAAAACGATATCTTATAACTAAATTAATTTCACTCTTCTCATTATCGCGAAGTGCCACATATAAAGTAATAAAAGTATGCAAATTAAGTTGACCACTTTGTCTTGTTTACAAAATGGACTTGTGATTTCATAAATTAACACTATTTGCCTTTCAAATGGCAGACTTTTTTTTGTACTGCGCACTCTCCTATATATCTGTCTTCTATATATCTGTCTGATTACGTAAATAACAGCAATTATTCATTGCATGTGGAATTTTTGTTTGTGGAAAGCATCTGGACGATGAGTAGTGGAAATTTGTCATAGACCGATATTATTACATGTTTGCTCCCACTATTTGCCATACTCAACTGCACGTCTGACCGAGAATGACAAAAATGTTATGTTAAAAACGACATACGGTAATGTTGTAATTTGTACGTCTTTCTATTTCTAACATTCGAAACTAAATATTGCACAAAAAAAAATTGTTGGATTTTTTGTTCGGATACGGGCAACTAAAAATTTGCGATATTAACAAGCTTTTTGTCATATCAAGAGCCTTGGTTTATTCAGACTGTTAGTAAAGTATCCTCTCGATATTACAAAAAGCTTGTTGATATCGCAAAATGTTTATTCTTCTTTGTTCAACTAAATAAGCGACCTTCGCATCATTTTTCTTCCCTCGGTACATAAATTATTAAGTATACGAAATGAATCACAATTTTTATCCAGCAGCATACTAATTGCATTCACAGTTCCAATTAAATTACTCAATTTTTATTTTTTCGTAATCACTGAATGTAAACTTTTCGATGTTACTCTTTCTCGGAATTCCACATCACTCAACATTCTTCCAAATAAATTAAGATCAACAAATGGATTCATCGCGGAGATGTTTCACGACCAGGTCTGGTATAAGTGCGGCATGCGTCAGAAAGCATTCTTAGTCAATAGAAAGTTCGAGCATGACAAGGCGAAATCCTTCACCGCCTGAAAGACGCATGCACCATGTCCCCTCTTCTGGAGGACTATTCATTAGGGAAACGTCCTTGAAAAAATTCGTAATCTATTTTTTCGCCTATTTTCGAGCTATAGTTTTCCTACATAATTTGAGCTGCTGAATCGATATTCGAGGTTGAAATAAAGATCCTGTGTACCATTTGTTGATAACCTCAAAAAATGATGGAAATACGCCGTTATTCTCGTTAAGCACCAACTAGATCGCTTTGGGAGAGTCCATTGGCTAAAATATACTTAGATATCCACATACTCACACAATGTCATAAGTATCAATGCTGTAGGAACCAAAAAGTATGGATCCAGCACATGCAGAACCCGTATATTTGGAGAAAACTACGGAAAAACCGCATTTTTTAACGCCAGCACGGTAAAAATACATCTAAGACTTATATTTCTGTAAATTTTTGTTCACCGACTTGTTTTATACTTTCGAAAGCTGATGTTACTCCACCGACACCACTCCAAAATATCTGGGATCGCATAAAAATGTCTGTCATCTTCTGCTAAATGCACCTTTTTTTTCTATAAACGACCTATTTAATGAATTTCTTTTGCGCTTCATGCCTTTCCTAGATGTTTCCCAACATCCCTGATATCGACGTTCCATTTCTTCGAGGTCTTGATGGAAACGCTCTCCCTGTTCTTTACTGTAGGCGCCAACGTTTTTAGTGAATGCATCCAGGTGGGAATGTAGGAAGTGCAATTGAAGATTCATGAAACAATCGCTAAAAAAAAGTTACGAAAACATTCAGAAGGTTCTAGAGAAGATCAATTACGTCGAACAAAAGTGGCGCATCTGTGGAGATTTAAAAATACTGTCTATGATATTGGGCCAGGAGTCCGGCTTTTTGAAAAACCCCTGCTTCTTGTGTCTATCGGATAACAAGGATCGGATAAACCATTACCGGGACAAAATATTTCCCAATAGAACAAACCTGAATCCTGGAGCACTCAACATCTTCAAAAAAACCTTCAATAGATCCCCATAGAATCTTGCTACTCTCTTTGCATAATTAAGCTTAGGTTGATGAAGCAATTCGGGAAATCTTTGAATAAAGAAGGAGATTGTTTCATTTATTTACAACAGCAATTCCCGAACCTTTCGGGTGCTAAGTTGAAAGAGAGGATTTTTGATGGGCCACAAATCAGAAAGATGTTGAGAGATAAAGTATTTCTCGTGACAGTGAACAACTTGGAGAGAGGAGCGTGGTGCAGTTTTAAACAATTCTTTGAGAACTTCGAAGGCAATAACAAAAGCCTGAATGACGAAGGAACCATCAGGGAAATGGTCATCAACTATGGTAAACGAGGTCGTTTGATAAATCTTAAATTGCCCTTCCTACATTCCCACCTGAATGCATACCCTAAAAAACTTGGTGCATACAGTGAAGGACAGGGAGAGCGTTTTCATCGAGATCTCAGAGAAATTGAACGTTGATGTCAGGGACGTTGGAATCTTAATATGTTCGCAGATTTCTGTTCGATGTTGAAAAGGGAAATATGCGAGGAAGGCATAAAACACAAAAGAAATTCATTTAATAGGTCGTTTGAAGAAAATAAATGTGTGTTTTAACAGAAGGCGATAGACCTTTTAAAGCGGTCCCAGATATTTTGGACTGTTGTCGGTGGAGTAACATTAGCTTTCAAAAGGATAAAATGAGTCCGTGAAAAAACTTCCAGATATATAAGTCGTAGATGTATGTAACCGTGCTGGCGTCAAAAAAATGCGGTTTTTGCGTAGTTTTCGCCAATAAATTATACGGGTTCTACATATCGTATTGGAAGCGGGTTCTGCATGCCGTATTTTGCAGCGGACACATAGCCGTATCCGCTGCACAACCACCTTTTTTTTGTGTGTCTGTGTTATGAATAGATTATCGAGAGACTCGGCAGAGTCTCGGGATAAGTACATTTGACAACCCTGTCGTCTGCTGGCCCGAGACTCACTCGAGTATATTATATCGTAATAAAGCGATTTCGATGGTGGGGGTAGATATTTTCTTGTATTATAAAGCCCAGGGGTAATGCCATGATCAGAAATTTGAACTGGAGACTAATTATGTTATCCCCCCTCGATTGAGCCATGAACCAACCTCATTGATCCCCTAACCGCTAAGAAAAAACGTTGCACAGCCAATATTATACAATGATCGAAGTGTGCGTGCGTAAGCGACACAGAGAAACGATTCGTGGCGGCGGCGTTTTCCTGATTGGTCGCAACTGACGACATATCCCGCTATTCTATTCGACGAAAAGTTTTTGGTTGAGAGTAACACGAATATAACTTTATATGTGTCCTTCGATTTCGCTGTGAATTATAATACCAAAAGAAAGTACAAAATTCTCAAAAAATTGGTAAGATCGAGAAGGATTTACATTCAGCACGGAAATGTATAATATCCATAATAGGACAAGTATTTCATTGTTGCTTGAGGTTAGAGTATTTGAAAAACAGCAAAAAACAGTTGGTTATTTAAAAAAGTCACCAATGTACAAACATAAAAATCGGTCAAAAAAACGGAGTCCAGAAAAAAAATCAAGATAAAACAAAACGTGTAGAAAAAAATTTCAAACGAAAAAAATTAGATTGAAAAACAATATCGGCCGAAGTACTTGGCGAGTTTGTAACCATGAGAAATACAATATGTGATCCAAGCTAAGCAAAAAAACTGGCCAAGTACTTCGGCCGAATTTTTGTTTTTATTTTTTATTTTTCGTTTGAATTTTTTTTTTTTTTTCAAGTTCTTTCTCATTCCGATTTTTTTTCTGGGCTCTGTTTTTCTGACCGATTTTTATTTTTGTACATTTTAGTGACTTTTTTCAATGCCCAACTAATTTTTGCTTTTTTTTTTTTAAATACTCCATCCTCAAGCGACAATGAAATACTTGTCCTATTATTGATATTATACATTTTAGTGCTGAATGTAAATCATTCTCGATCTAACCAATTTTTTGAGAATTTTGTACTTTTTTGAATAGTTCTTTTCTGTAGAAACAAATGGAAATGGGGGTCAATAAATGAACTTGTCCAAGGTTTTTTCCCCGGAAAGGGGATTTTTTGCCGAGATATAACTTCTTTTTTCTGAACCGCTTCATCGCGGTTCAAATCGCTTTCATCAATAAATTTTCGCATTTATGGGCCGCCATTCAGGATCTACCATTTTGAATTCCGAACTTTTGAGTGCAGATTTGTAGTCAGCGACCCCGAATCCCCCGAGTACCAACTTTGGCTTTCATGTCAAACGATTTTCTCAGTTATCGCCCGCCATATTGGATCCGCCATCTCGAATTTCTGAGTTTTGAGTGCAGATTTGTATTCAGCGACCCCGAAAAACAACCGAGTACAAAGTTTTGAGCTAATTGCACGTAAGTAAAAATGTGTTTCCCAGGGTCAAATGGATACTTTTTTTTGCGTGAAGTATTCTGGCTTTTCTGGTTCGAGTTATTCGAGTGTTAGCACGGATCCCGTCGCCGCTGTATTTTTATCCCGCTTTTTTTCTACGTTCCAAGATTTTTTTTGAAGGGTCTTTTTTTCGGCCTCGATACGAACAGCTCATTCGATAGAGAATCGAATAAATCACGTTTTTAGACTATCGTGGAAAGAGATTTATTAATTTTTTTCGAAAAATTTCAGAATCCCAAGATCATCGAATTTTTTTAGAGTCCCATGATTTCCTCGAAAGGGCACTTTTTTCGAACTCGCCACGAATAGCTCATTCAATGAAGAATCGATCCAATGAAAAGATATTTCAGTAACAAGAGATCTAAAATAATACAAAAATGAACAAAAAATGTTCTCTAGAATATTCGATCCGGAAACCCTTGGCTGCCGACCACAGCGCCTTACCAGCCCGCTATTCCATTATTTGAATTGTAATGAAGGAAAGTAGTACATTGTCATCAGGGCCGCTTATTATATTGAGGGTTCATGTCAAGGAATGCTGCAACCAACATTTGTTTGTTAATACGGCACATCGTTTTTCGGAACGAAAGGAACACGACACTTGGACGCAAAACAGAGTCGTTGGGACTTTGCAATTTTTCGAATAAAAAAAAAAAAAACAATCCATGCGTTTAGTCATTTGAAATTCGAAACTTCCAAGGCAGCATTAAAAAAATTCTGAGCGCCTTCAAATTTGGCATAGATTTTCTGTACGTTCCTCGATTGTGTTTCTACTTGGGAAATTGGAAAATTGAAATATGACCAAAATTGCAGCCACCCTAATAAACAGTGTAGTCAGACACTGCCTTTTTTCCCCGTATAACAGTAGCTATTTCGCTGAATCCTGCTGATGATACTTGATTATTTTTCGTGTCATCATGATTGAAATATTTCTGCTAGCAATAATTGTCTGATCAACGGTGACACTGGGAATCAATTCACTAATTGAGCTGAATAATTGAGTGTGAGTGTCCTTACACAATCGTTTTAACCCATTAACGCCGAGGTGATCAGAATTTGTACTAACTTTTCAACGTGTTTATTTATTATGTTATCGGACCAAAAAAATAATGGAATACCTTTATTCCTACGCGGAATTCGATGCTCTTTCAGAATCTGAGCTCAAAATTTCGATTAGAAACCGAGAAAAAAAAAATTTCGCCGATTTAAACGTGAAAAACGTGAAAATTTACGAAAAAAAATTTTTTCGGATTTTTTTTCACAATGATACCGCAAAGCTATTAACTTTTCACAATGATCAGAGGTGATCATGGCACTCGAAAATTGAAAGGAATTTTTTTCAGAAAGTTCATCAACGCGTTTTTTCAAAATGGCGGCGAGAACGAAAAAATGTTATAAAAATCTTAATCTATCGGTTTCTCCAAAACTATAAACTTGAGAAAAAAAATTCTTAGAACAAAAATGGCTTAAAATTAATCGAAGAACACTCTCAAATTTTTTCAGAATTTTTGAAACTTGACTATTTTTCTGGAGGTTCCATCTGGTGTGGATTTCTTTGGGTCTCAATTTGCTGGTGGGTTCGTTCCTCTGAATCAATTGTGTCAACTTTTTCCAACTTTTTTAGGGGTTTTTCTGAAGCAGTCGGGGATTCAGTATTGTTAACGGTTTTTTTTGTGGCGAAGACTTGTTGGATTTCGTTCCGCAGAGTTATTCCTTTTTGCGAATTTTACTTCTTTTGGAATTTTTCGGGACCGGGATTTGGTAATTCTTGAAGACATTTTTTTGACCGGGAGGTTCTTTTTTTCAAATTAATTTTTTTATTTAATTTTTCGAGGGAGAGGGGAGGGTGTTATATGTACGAATAACAGATACTTTCCAATTAGATAATCTTGAGCCATGAAGTATTCCTATTTGTGAACCTCGGGCGATACGTATTGAATTACCGTCACCTTTCAAATATGATCAACGATTTTCCAATGGTGATTTGATTCGTACGTGGAATTCATGATTCAAGATGATCTAAAATATGTAATTACATGACTATGTCTGTGTGATACAAAATTAGATAATGAGATAGATGTAAGAAAAAGGTAAAAAAATTTTCAATATTTTCTCATAGGTTGATCAAAACTGAACATGAACATCTTTACCATACGGTGTGTATGTGTGTATTAAGGTGCTTCAAAAAAAAAATCGACTTTTTTTTCTTGATCCTTCAACGAAATATGTTCGTGTTCCATGCGAAAGTAATTCTCCCAAAATTTGGGTTCAAAAAAACAAATTAGCGGTCGCGCAAATGACTTTTATGTTTTTTAGCTGGAATCATGATTTGATAATATTTTTTTTTTTAGTGTCACTAAAAAAAATGTTGATGCTCAAAAGAAAAATAATTCTTCAGAAATTGAGGGTGCCCAAAAGAAATTGAAGAGGTGCCGCAAACGACTTTTAGACATTCTTTTCCAACTCCAGTGGTTTTCTGTATTTTTATTTCTACTTGCAGGGATATATCATCATATATAACATGGTTTGCTCACAATCACAAGTAACATACCTTGGAATTCAATGAATAATTATGTCACTCAATATTGAAGCCTATGAAAAAAAAAATGCAGTGGTCATCCGTAGGGAGTTTTCGATACATTTTTTTTCCATTCCGGCTACATCATGAAAATTCTGTTTGAAATATAAAAAAAAAAAAAAAAAAAAAAAAAAAAACACGTTAACAAACTAAACAACAATTGCAAAACAGTTTTGCAACCAATCGCACTGCAGAGATTATTTTTTTACAAACACAACTCTTTCAAACTTAGAATTCGTCAGAGTGCTAAGTAATCTAAGAAATAATAAATATTTGGAGTGAAACTACAATACCAACCAATAATCATCGGGAAGGCGTTCTGGAGCTCGAGAAGCTCTATGAAGAGTGGACGACGTTAAAAAAAATGGAACCAGTGAATCTGAATCGGATGTTTTAAAGCGGAATCGTTCGAATAGATCCTTCAACATTTTTTTCGGAGATTTTTCGCTTCAAAAATCCAATTCATATTTCCGTGTAGCATTTTTTGTTAACAGCGCTATTGACGCAATTGCAGTGCAATTGTTTGCAAAAATATTCTGCAATTGTTGTTGAGTTTGTTTATATTTAATTCTTTCAATAGAATTTTGAAGATGCAGACGGAATGGAAAAAAAGGTATCGAAAACACTCTACGGGTGACCACTGAATTTTTTTTTTTTACAGGCTGCTACATTAAGCGGCTTAATTTTCCATTGAGTACTAAGGTTTTGATTTATGATTTGGAGCAAACCACATCATTATGTGATGATATTTCCGTCCAGAAGAAAAAAAAACACAGAAAACCACTGAAGTGACCTCTAGATAAAAAAAAAAAAAAAAAAAAAAAAATTTTGTGAAAATATCATTTTTGTCCATCAAGTAGTCGCATGTTCTGTGACGACAAAAAAAACGGACACTTTTACTTCATGATTTTAGGCTAAAATTGGAAAAAAAATATCTAACAGTCGCTTGCGGCACCTCTTAAATTTTTTTTGGAGACCCCAAATTTGTGAAGAATTATTTTTGTTTTGAGCATTAACATTTTTTGTAGTGACACTGAAAAATGAACATTATCAAATCCCGATTCTAGCTAAAATACATAAAAGTCATTTGCGCGACCTCCAAATTTTTTTTTAAAGACCCAAATTTTGGGAGAATTACTTATGCATGGAACACTAACATATTTCCTTGAAGCGTCAAGAAATAAAAAATTCGGTTTTTTTTAAACACCCTAGTGTGTTTATATCATCTCACACATCTATGTATACACAAAACTGCTGCAAAATTTGATTTAGCCGCTTTTTATGCGAAAACCACTGAATCATTTTTGATAAATCCTCCACAGGAGTGAAGCCTATGAAACGGAAGATCTTGTAGGCTGTATTACATATCGATAAATTAGTGATTTGAGAAAGGCCAAGCGAAAAAACAATTTTTTCATCATTTTTTTCTCTTTGAAATTTATCATGTTATAAAAAAAGTCTATAGACGAAAAATACTAATTACAGATTCGAAGATAATTAAAAGATGAAGAGAATGAGCGGTGGCTGGGGTTTAAGTTTCGAATGGAAAAAAGTTCCAGTGATATTCGTGAATTTGTTTTAACTTTAAAATTGTGAAATATCTTTTGTCATTGTTCATCTTATATATAATACTGACGACCATAAACGATTGGATACAACCTCTAACACTCCTGATTAATCTCTCAACATACTTATGTGGCAATTCAAGAAATACAAAATTGAATTCATAGTATAATATAAACCGACATTTCAGGTAAGAGCAGAGATCCACGCTTGTATGAGATTTTTTAAGCGCAAGTGATTCAGTGGTTCCATAGAGCGATTAATGATCAATTCAGTATTCACCGGTTCTTTCTTCAATATTTAAAGTACACATCAACGTAGAATCATGGAATAAATTTGAGGCGGCAAAATTTCCAACAATGACTTCCGAGAAAAAAAGCTTGCGCACCCCCTAGTGGCAGCTGGGTGTGTTATGAGTGGAGCCCGCAGGCACAGAAAGTAGATGTATATATATGCCTGTCTCTTTTTAGTATTTCTCTTTCGTTTCATCGAGTTCCAAATCAAATCCGTGCAAAAGAAATTTTCATTCTAAAGAATGCAATCATTTCAACATGACGAAGAATTGATGAATAAATGATGGAATTTCGTCCGAAAACATGTACACCTGGAACTGTACTGGCTGATGAGATTTTCCACCATCGAGAGTTCCAAAGCAAATTCTGTGATTGTCAAAATTATGATTTTACGGCGGCTGAAGACCATGAACGTACACCATTTCCACAGAAAATGATACGGTTAAAAATTACACTGATAAGCGCTCGTGCGCGTACAAGCGCACGCATGCAGACGTTTTTACACGTTTGGACCAGACGAGTTCACTACCAAAGAATACACAAAAACTCGGCGTGCATGGTTTTCAAAAACGAGCTCGGAAAGACACGGTTTATCGAATGTAGATAAATCGTCAGTTGAAATGATACGGTCAACCCTGCCCTTTATTAAACCCCTTTTTGTCTTTTTTATTTCGCGCGTGTAATTTCTTTCGACAATTTTCCCACTTTGCTACATAATTTGAAGCCAAGCCCGAAATTAACCCATTTCATACCAAGTGTCCGAAATTTGTATACGACTTTCGGCGATGTAACTTTCAATTAAAATGTCGGCTGAGAAAAAAAGCCCATAGTTCGATAGCTTTTGATCTCCTCTTTCGAAAAGCTTGGTCGAAATCAGCCGACGATTTTTTAGAAAAACATGATGACCCCTTCTCCAAAAAAAGAGCCGATTTTTTCCATTTTTTCGTAAAAATCTTTTTTCCTTTCAACAAAGAAAATAACAACCCAAAAAAGTACAAAATTCTCAAAAAATTGTCAAGATCGAAAATGATTTACCTTCAGCACTAAAATTTATAATATCAATAATAGGACAAGTGTTTCATTGTCGCTTGAGGATGGAGTATTAAAAAAAAGCGAAAAATAGTTGGGCATTGAAAAAAGTCACCAAAATGTACAAAAATGAAAATCGGTCAGAAGAACAGAGTCCAGAAAAAAAATCGGAATGAGAAAAAACTTGAAAAAAAAAAA
>JACEOJ010005578.1:17029-42554 GCA_013761285.1 Campoletis sonorensis | reverse complement strand
CTCCGACGTAATTGGCTTTATATGTTTTAGTATATTTATCTTGATTTATTATATTTTTGAGAAGCCCGAATTTTTCTTTTTACGAAGATTGGGTTACCATTTTTTGGTCAATTATCACGGAAGTATTTATTCGATTTTTTTAGATATCTAGATTGAATTATTTTTTACTGTTTCGGTGCTCTGATTTTTTTTTTAATTCTTAAAAATATAATTGCGTATTTTACAGATTTTGAGCCTTGTCACTTCATGGGAAAACGATTCTTTATATTTTTTCTGTAATTTTCGAAATTATGAAATTTCATGTTTTTGCATTCGAATGCCTCTGTCACGTCCGGAGATGCGTGAGGGAAAAGATCGGGTGTTTGAACGTCGAGCGGTAAACGTTATGTCCCATAAGCTTTTCCCTGCAGTTTAATACGCAGTGCGTTTTTATAGATATACTCCTAAGAGTGTCGTGGGCGCGCGCCGATAGACCTCGAGAAGTCTTGCTTTATCTTAGTTGCGACTTGAGGAAGGAATGGTTATCGGTGAAGAATTAAGATATTTTGTATGTTTAAGCACTCTTTAATATAAATGATAATGTTAGTGAAAATACAATGAGAATGGATAAAGAGATCCTAAGACTCTTTATACATTCGTTGAATCAAAATATTAGTCAAATACAATAGTTGAATACAACTTGGTATGTAATATAATTTGTACTTTACCGGAGAGGTGTCTTTCGTATTCTTTGGTCTGTAGAGAGATACTTATTCTTTGGTGAGTTTTATTAGATGGTCGAAAATATTCTAAGTCCTTATCTAAATAAAAGACTTTATTACTTTGACTGCTGGACTTTACTCGAACTCTTCTACGGAAGATTCGAAGTTTGGGCAGAGATTAATTATAAGACGGCTAACCGAATGACAAATCGAACTACTGCTAACAGTATAGACGCGACTCTAGGTACGGAACGAAATGCAAAGCGCGATGAAAAATCACGGCTTTTATAGGGCGAATTTAGGGAAATTGGTGGGGAATTGATTTTGGCAAGATGGGAGGTTTTTATGATCTTGTTTTGTTGACCTAATTTGAAGAAATAGATTTGGTCAGTGTCTTAGTGTATGGGTAGTGATAATGGTATAGTTTCTATGGCTGTAACTCTTGAAGCTGGGTAAGATGTTTATAAGTGTTGGGAAACATGAGCGCGTTTGGGTCGTCGCGTGCGGCACGTGCCGGAATTATGGCCCAGCAGGTCAAAGGTTGCCACGTAGTATCGACTATGATGCTTTTCTTAAAGGAAAAGCCTTGAGTCCTAACTCTATATTAAATGTTAGAAA
Source organism: Campoletis sonorensis (assembly GCA_013761285.1). Taxonomy (NCBI): domain Eukaryota; kingdom Metazoa; phylum Arthropoda; class Insecta; order Hymenoptera; family Ichneumonidae; genus Campoletis; species Campoletis sonorensis. The sequence goes on along the minus strand of JACEOJ010005578.1, from coordinate 41,235 downwards.
ATAGCAAAATTTTACGTCGGTTGTGACACCTCATTAAACCAAACAATTGAAGGGTTAAAAAAAAACCAGAATTTTTTCCGTGCTTTTCGGCAGGCTGAATTCAGATAACAAATAGTTCTATCGGGTTGAAAGAAGTATTTTGAACCTTCAAGATTCTAGCTCTCAGATTGTTTGGTCGAATATCTTTAGGGACTCCGATTATTTTGCAATGCCAAGGATTAGATAAACAAAATGTTTGCAAATTTTTTTTTCCAGAGTCTGACTTGAAAAAATTCTGTAAATTTGAACTATTATATGAACCTGTTTACGCAATTGCGCCTTTGCAATACTCCAGGAACTCCGTCTCTAATAAGGATGGAAGAAAAGGGAGTTAAATAAATCTCCGCGGTTGCCTTTTTCTAAAAAACACTCGTGAACTTTTTTATTGTTATATTAGTTATACATTCAATGTATCGGCCCGTTTCGCTCGATAGCTTTCGATCAACTGAGCTGTAAGCACCTGGATCGCGCGAAGAATGCCTGGACAAGATAGACACGGGCTAGAGCGCAAAACGCAAACAAGCTATCATTTGACGCGAAATGATACATACTCAAGACATGAATATTTGCCGAAACAGAACCAGATAGCTTAATCATTCAGCACTCAATTCTCTTTTTACAAACTTCAATACGATCATTTTTCATCGAAATATTGGACTTCTAAAGAACAAAGATCTTTTTGTCTTCATTCATCGATATCGCAGCGATAAATAATCATACAAAAAATTTGAGGGCAGTTTTGAAAACTCAAATAAACCTCATATAAAATGATCCAACAAAATTTATATTACAATTTTTTTTTCCTTTACATTAACTTGTTTTTTATTTAATTGATGGCTAAATTAGAAATATCCACGGAATGGTTAATGTTGGATGCGGCTTTTACAGCCCGATATACCCAGAAAAATCCTGTGAAGTTTCATCTCGATCTAGCAAACCGTTCCTTCGTATCAAACAGTCAAACTTTCGAAAAATTGAATGATCAGGATTGTTCAGCTTATATACTCCATAATCATGATGAAAAATGGAAAACTTTTTTTTGAAAATTTTCCCATATTTTTACCTCATGCGACGTTCAAATTGATAGAACGAAGTCGAAAGTTGTTCAAAATTAGTAAAGAAATTGTTTTGGAACACCTTCCGCGCATTGGAGGAATAACGTCCAATTGTTTTCAAAACGATTCGGCTTTTCCATCATGTGTTTCTGTTTCACCTTTTAGTTGAGTTACTTACAATTGAAGTTAATGACCCAAATGAGATCTCGACCCCGATTCTGGTTTTTGAGACAAATTTCTGATTAATTTTTGTGCAGTTTTTATACGCTGAAAAAAAAAAAAAAAAAAAAAAAAACAGTTTTTTCGAAACTATCCTTCGTCTTGTCGGGAAGAAATTTTGAAACAAATATTAAAAAAGAAACACTTTAACTTAATAAAAAAAAAAAGTTTTCTTAAAGGTAAACAGTCTGCACGAAACATGAGGTGGTAGTAAAACTTCCAGGAACTAAACTGCGAGAGAATGAAACGAATGCAATATCAGGATCGGATTGATTGTAGGGTATGCTTATCGTGATATTGGTACTGTGTTTGAAAGTTGTTTCACATTACATTTTGTTATTCTGACTCCATGTTTTTACTAAACAAATGACACGAGAGGTTAATGATGTCTAGAGAATGGAATTCATACTTTGGTTTTAATTTGATCAATATTTCTTTGAAATACAGCGTCGATTCCTGTTGTTGATTTCATTATCGATTCAGTGCGACTGCTGCACGTTTTCAAATTAAATTTGATGCGGAGGAACTCAATCAAAGGAAGCGCTGTATCCAATGCGAAATCCACATTGAAATCCCCATTTAGAATTATCGGAATTTTATCAAGAGACTCGATAGAGTGTCGGGTCAAGTACATTACAGCCCTGTCTGTGAATAAAAGGATTCACGGTGGTGGGAGTAAAAACTGAAAGCCATTTTCTCGAATTACGAAACTGAGGAGACATGTAATAATTTCAAAAATGAACTGGAGGCTAATCAAGAAATTCCCCCGCTGACACGTGCCGTGTCAGCCATATTAATGTTTGATCTTTGTCGCAATCCTTTTTCACCCGGCAAAACATTAATTCGCTATTTCTCAAACATTTGGTCCTTCGAGCTGGATTGCGACAAAACAACGTGAACGTTGGCGAGTGTTTAATTGAAGTGAAATTACAAAAGTGACAGTGATTTTCCGCACACAGTCTCTAAAGTGCAATTCTGTGTGAACAATCTCTTTAGGGTGCCAATCATTGTGACACTCAGTGTGTGAAGTGGGCAATCACGGCATTTTCTCTCATTTCCCACGTGTTAGGGAGCAATCATCGCAGTTTTCTGTACATTTACGGGTTCTTTCAGGGACACTTATCACGCTTCGTGTACATTTTCGGTCCTTTTTGAACAATCACGTCATTTTTTGACAGCTTCGTTTTTTCTAAATTTATCAAAGTGTCGTCCGTTTATTTTTTGCGCATTCATACGAACACTCGTCACACTATTTATTGCTTTTCCTGTTTTTTGTGACCAATCATCCTTTTTTCTTGGTTTTCGAATTTTTGACGAACACTCAACAAGTGTCGTGCACTCTTTACGTGTTTTTCGAACATTTAACGCATTCTTTAGTGTTTTTTTTTGTGGTTTTTCGAGCACTGAGCAAGTGTCGTGTTATTTTCGCGAGGTTCATCGAACGCTCATCGCAACTCATGCAATTTTCCGCAATTTCTGTGAAAAATCAACCCCGTTTTCTGTGACATTTTGCTTCTGTAAATGATCATTTTTTTGTCACATTTCGGGCGTTTTTCGGTCTTCGTTAGTGCAGTCATAAAATTCGCCGAACATTTCAAATTTTTTGTGGAAGATCATAATCGAACCGACTATTGTGGTGAATATTAGTGAAAAAACAAACAAACTACACGTTTTTTAATCAAACCGTCGTGTTTTTTCACTAATGAGTGCTTTTACTCATAAATTTGGTGTTCTCAAGTGACACTTAATTTTTATTCACTCATTTCTGACGTTCTAAATTTAGTGCAGTACCGCACTTATCACCATCATCATGTCTCGCAACAATTCTGGCTGTACATCCCCAGAACACTTCGGTTCAATCGAGAACTTGTCGATTCAGGACACTCATGTGCCTGCGATCACTGTTCAAAGCCAGAACGTGAGCGAGGAAACCACTGCTTTGCCATCAACATCACGAGAGGTGAATAAAGATGAGGCGAATTAAGTGATGAGAACACTGAATGTTTCTGGTGGTACTCGAGCACTCAAGAAGAACTAACCGACGCGCTTTCCAACAGAACTAGCACTCGAGTACCAGAGTCAGCTCACACGCGTCAAGTGTCTGCAATCAATCGGAACGACGACACCAGAAGACCTCGCAACGCTCTCGATGCCTGACCTCGAGATCAACCTTGAGCAAGTCGAGCAGTTACACAAGAAGTTCTTCGACACTCATGAGTACTTCGCACCCAATTGGCCTGCAACCTTTCTTGACCACGCCTACTTCAAGAGAAGATCGCACCTACAAGAGACCAAACTCTATAGGCGGGCCAAAATCGCACTCAACAAAAGGAGGCATGAACTTATCGGAGCGTTGGCGACCTCCACCACTCAAGATCAGCCTGAGCCAAGGTTTGAGTCCAAACTACCCGACATCTCATTGCCGAGTCTCTGGAGAGTACGCTGATTTGCCAACATTCAGAGAGATGTTTACCTGTCTCATCCTCGACCGTGAGAGACTGTCTAGTGTGGAGAAACTGCATAACCTGCGCTTTCCCATGGAAGCTGCTCCTGCTCAACTCATAGCCAATTTTCCATTGGTTGGCGCATCATTGCAACCATCATGGGAGCTCTTAGTTGCTCGTTACGAGAACAAGAGACTACTCATTTAGGCGCAGCTCAACCAACTATGCAACCTGTCGCCAGTCACCACCAAGGCAGCCAAAGGCCAGTCGAAACTCATCGCATCGCGCTCAGAGGCCCTCAAAGCCCTGGAATCGTTGGGAGTGACGGACAATCTGGAAGACGTTATTTTGACGTGACGTCTCAAGAAATCTTGATCAAGCAACGCAGGAGTCGTGGGAAACATCGTTGGGCTCATCACTGGAGTATCCCGCCTTCAATTAGCTGGAAGAATTCGTCAACACTCGAGCACGCGCACTCGAGCGTGTTGAAGCAGCGAACTCATCGCAAGGCAGCACGTCACGAACTCCAGTGGCAAGGAAACCCACCACGATGCATCAAGCTTCCACGACCACTCAACAGCAGCACTCATCAGAAACCAGCCGGTACCATTGCGATCGTTCCGACGGTAACTACTTTGGCGTCATGTGTCTTAAATTTAGGAACCTCGAACTCATCTCACGGCGCAAAGTGGCTACAAACAACCGGCTGTGTTTCAATTGCTTGGGTCGACATAGCGCCAACGCCTGTAAATCCATGGAAGGATGCAAACACTGCGGTGCAAAGCATCATTCAATGTTGCACGACACCAACCAACAACAGAGTCAACCAGCGAACTCATCGATGAGCGAGATTGCAGCATCATCCTTTTCAGCCACTCACTAGGATGTGGGTACAATCGTCCACTCATCAAGAGCTTCACGCACCCAACACTCATCCGCTTCTTGCACTCACAACCAACGCTGCTTGCCACAGCAATTGTCACTGTGCACTCATCATTAGCGTCTCATCAGATTCGTTTACTCATCGATCCTGGCTCTGAACTCACCTTTATCTCAGAGCAACTGACTCATGCACTCAACGTTCGCCGCAACCACTCATCGATTCCAATCATTGGCATTGAAGGAAACAAATCAACACAAACAAGAGGTATTGTACATTTAACTTTATGTTCACTCAACACAAGTGCTGCTGTTGATGTACAAGCCCACGTACTCAACACGGTGTCCTATATCTTACCATTACTCCAAGTGCCCAATCAATCGTGGCCTCACGTCAACAAACTAAGATTGGCTGATCCAGCATTTTTAGAGCCACGACCATTCACATCATATTGGGAGCAGACGCCTATGGGCAAATCAGCATGCCCAACATCATCAAGCACTCACCTTGAATGCCAATAACCCAACTATCCATCTTTGGTTGGCTAATATTAGGACCAGTGCACTCAACGTGCTATCAACTCGTGTTGAGAGTCGTCGGTAGCAATGAGAGTGCGAGGCGGAATACGAGTGCGAGAAGAGATGACGCAAGCAAGTGTTGCTATTCGTCCGCTCTATCCCCCTCAGATGGGATGATGGAGGACACGACGCAGGAGTCCGACCACGAGCGCTTGCCTCGTGCCCGAAGACAAGTGAGAATTCGCCTCGCTGGTTCGTTTGGCGGCGGTCGGTTCTCAGGATCCCTCTCGTTGGCGTCGGGATTTCAATTATCGTCGATTTCGATCGATCGCCCGTTCCGACCTTTGTCGGCTTTGTCGCGACCCTGGTGCAAATAATTTCGTTTTCAACGTTTTCTCTCGGAGAGGGATTTTGCGCGTTTCGGAGGGGGGGGGGGTACGCAGCGCGGCGTAGGTGGGAGCAAGTTTGGGGGGGGGGGGGGGTTTCTTGGGAGAGGATGGAATGTTCGATTCTGAGGTGAAAGGCGAGATTGGACGCGTAGCAATCGCAATGTCGGGAAGTGAATTAGATTGATCGGCTGGCGGAGCGGGCACCGGAGTTATCGGTGTCAAAACGAGCCACCGAGTTTTTTCACGTGTGGGTGACCATGAGAGAGTTCGCAGTTCGATACTCTGACCGGCTGAGACGATGCCTTGCCGACGATCGACCTCAGGGCGCATCACCTGCTTGCTGGCAAGTCCATGGCCCTTCTTCGTCATGCAGCATTATGTAAATTAGTCTTTTCGACACTTCCGTAAAAAAATATAAGGAGAACAAAAAATAATAGATATAAAAAAAATACAAAAAAATACTAAAATAAGCGTGACTTGACTTATAATGTCCATTTTAGCGGCGCAAAAGAAAAGAATAAAACAAATAAGCGCAAAAAAAATACATGGATATGAGTGGAGAATTCAAAAACAAATAAACGCAGAAAAAAAAATAGGGATATGAGTGGAGAATCTTATCGGCCTTTGCGGTGGTCAAGAGTTCCGTCGATCTCGTAGGGTGGTCAGCCTTAGCGGCGCATAAACCTTGAGACTCCCGGTCCTTTGGCCTTAGCGGCGTAGAAGACCAGAGAGTAACCAATCTCGTATGACGGTTGGCCATAGCGGCGTAACAGTCTCGAGGCTCTCGGTCCTTCGGCTTTCTCCGCGTATAAGATCAGAGAGAAGTGGCCCTGTTCTGCTGTCCGAATCGCCTCAAGTAGGTGGCCACGACCCAGCGCCGCGCTATCCCCTCCAGCTGCGCACGCGCCAATCGCCGCTAGAGCGAGAGTTCGATCTACGTCCGCGGTAGGGATAGCTGGCTCGGCTCCTCGGTCGCTTCCGCCGACTCTCGGCGGAGGAACATGATGTTCGACTTCTCAGAGACAAACTCATCGGCGGGAAGAAATGTGGGCCAAGAATTGGCGTACAACAAACGCACTCAACATCCGTTGTTGCCTACCATGTGAAGACTCACGTCGACAATTCCGACCTGCAGGATCTCCTCACGAAATTCTGGGTACGGGAGGAGCTACCAACTGACACAGCAAGCGCACTCACACCTGAAGAACAGGAGTGCGAGAATCATTTTCAACAGACAGACTCACGTGATTCAACAGGTCGGTACATTGTTCAAGTATCACTCAAGTCGTCTCGCAATCTATTGGGCAATTCGCACGCTACAGCCCCTCATTGTCTGCAACGAATGCTAAAGAAGCTTCAACCAGACGATACACTCAAAGACCTCTACACGTCATTCATGCTGGAATACGAGAAATTGGGTCAAATGACTTAAGCGCCAGAGCACTCATCAAGAACGAATCGTCACGGTAAGTCCATCGTTGACGGAGTTGCTGGTGGAATGACCTTGGCACCAGATGCCTCAAGAACTTCTGGAGGGTTGAGGGTTCCATTTAGTGCTTCGTCAATACGGACTCAACCCGAGTACTATTTACCTCATCATGGCGTACTCGAACCAGACAGTACGACAATGAAACTACGTGTAATGTTCAATGGTTCAAGTCCTACAACATCAGGTCACTCAATGCATGATCTCAAATACACTGAACCTAACCTGCTGTTGGAAATAGCAGACGTACTCACATGGATACGACATCGTCGACACATCTTCGCCACAGACATCACGAAGATGTACAGGCAAATACAAGTTCACAAAGACGACTGGGACTTCCGAAGAATTCTATGGATCGACAAAAAGAACAACGAAGTTCCATATCAACTCACTACGGTGACATATGGAATGAAAGCTGCACCATTCTTGTCAGTACGAGCACTCATGCAGTTGGTTGAGGATGAATATCACCGCTTTCTATTGGCAACTCCTTCACTCATCCGTTACGGCCGTTACGTCGACATGTTTGGTAAAGCCCACTCAGTCGAAGAACTTGTAGAAATCGCATTTGAACTCAAAGATTTGTGCAACGTGGGAGGGTTCCCGCTAGCAAAGTAGCAATTAACTGATAAGAAACTACTCAAGGCAGTTTCATCAAATCAGGGGCAGACTCAAGGAATCTCATTTGTCGATTGCTCTATCAAAATACTCGGACTCAAGTGGCTTCCACTCAATGAGAATTACGAAGCGACTCATATTATCTGAGGTAGCACAGATTTGCGATCCACTCGGTTTCATCTTACCAGTGACAGTCAAAGCAAAAATCTTGCTCCAAGAACTCTGGTTACACGAAATCAATTGGGACGAATGTCCTTAGCTGTAGTCTACATTGTCGTGTAATCAACATCCACTGGCGCCAAATCATCAGTCGTTTGCGCAAAGACGAGAGTAGAACCAATCAAACAACTCACAATCCCGAGGTTAGAACTCACCGCAGCGCTGCCACTATCAAAGCTTGTGAAACATATGCAAGCAATCATCAAGCCATCAATCACATCAACTCATTTGTGGACGGACTCACAAGTCACACTCATGTGGATCAATGCTGCTGCTTCGAGCTGGAAGGATTATGTCAGGAACAGAGTGACTCACATTCAAGAACTCACGCCTCAAGCTCGTTGAAGACATGTTCCTGGCACGTTAAATCCAGCTGACGGTCCTTCCAGAGGCCTAACAGCTGAACAACTTATTGATCACTCACTATAGAGGACGAGACCACCATGGATTCTGAAACCAATGGACTCATAGCCACGGAAGCCTCAAATAACCAGTGACCTCAGTGCACAAGAGTACCACTGGGATTTGATCCATCGATACTCGTCTCTCATAAAACTCATCCGAGTCACAGCAGCTTGCTTCAAGTCCATCGCGAAGCTGAGAAGACGAACTGGTGAAAGAGGTTCAATCATCATCCTCGCTGCTGAAATGGAAAAGGCTAAACTCTTTTGGGTGAAAGCTACACAGGCAGCCTACTTCTCACATGAGATCAACTCATTGAAGTCGAACTCAGTGTTGCCAAAGACTCACGTCTTTTCACGATTGACCGCCTGCCTTGATCACGAAGGGGTCATTCGAGTTGGTGGATCACTCAACCTGTCCCCACTCACCCAAGAGAGAAAACATCCAGCCGTATTGCTCCGAAACTCTCGGTTTACATCACTCATCATAGAGCACCTCCACAAGCGTACTCTACATGGAGGTACAAAACTCACGCTCGGTGATGTGCGAGAATCATATTGGGTTTTTGAAGGCCGAGCTCCAGTAAAAACTCACATTCCCCATTGTGTGACGTGACGATGGGACAGTTGCCTGTTGCACGTGTCACACCATCACGTCCCTTCACTCACACATGGATTGATTACGCTGGACCGATCACCATAAATACCTCGAGGGGTCGTGGTGCAGAATCATTAAAAGGGTGGATTTGCGTCTTTATGTGCCTTGCAACATCAGCGGTACACCTTGAAGCCGTTAGTGATTATTCAACCAACGAATTCATAGCCACCTACAGACATTTCACATCAAGACGTGGGATTTCGAGCACTTTTTACTCACATTATGAAACAAACTTCGTCGGAGCTGAAGCCACTCTGAGACGCATGTTCATCAGCTGACAACACTCATTGCCCGTTCAATCTACCTGCAGCACCGTACATGGGCGGACAGTGGAAAACGAACAATGGTAGAGATAGTGATGACGTTCAAAGAACTCACCACGTTGCTCGCTCAAATCGAGGCGATCCTGAACTCGCGACCACTCGAGCCACTCAGCGATGACCCGGGAGACGTGTCACCACTCACTCCGGGCTATTTCTCAACTGGTATGACACTCTCCACACTACCAGAATCATCTGTGATGGAGGTCAACATCAATCGTCAATCCAGATGGCAACGCATCCAACAGGAGTTCCAACACTTCTGGACTCATTGGACGAGAAACTACTTACAACGTCAGCAATCAATCTCCAAGTGGCACCATCTGTCTAACGACATCGAAGTGGGATCACTCGTACTCATTACTGATTAAAGACTCCCACCGAGCAAGTGGCCGCTGCCCAGGGTCACAGCTCTACATCCAGGTGCGGACGCACTCATCAGGGTGGTCACATTGAAGACGGCTACATCACTACTCACGCGACCAATCGCGAAGCTCCCGCCTTTACCGACTCATCGTGGACATCCCTCAGGAGAGACATCATCAACTCATCATTGCTGATGTTGGAAGAATGTTCGAGAATCCACGTTTGCCTCTACAACGAGCCAGCTTCCCTCCAAACTCAGCGGCGGCAGCGCCTCCCGGGTGCTCCGCCGAAAGCCTCGAGGCCAGCGCACTCACCAACGAGAACGAAGGCCTCGTGCGCGCCAACGGCCAAATGCGGCCATTATTGTCGAGATCGTTCCGTGCCGCGTGTAACGTCGTGTTCAAATCGTTGCAATAAAAATCACATTTTTATTTATCAATTTAGTTCACTCATCTAAAGTATTCATGTAGAATAATTTAGCTAATATAGTGGAATTCATTTAGCGATTGTCGCACGGGCGACTATCTGCATAAACTAAAAAACAGGTGCATCATCATTTTTACAATTTTCTCACTACGTGGTTGCCCTATTACCACGCCTTCTTTTTCACTCGCCGGGCCACTCATACAGTTGCGTTTCAATAATGAATATTATTATTGATCGCGAAATCATTGGTGACACTCATTGTTGAGTCGTTGAACTCGATAACAATCATTATTGTTTATTTTTGAATCATTGTGGACAATAAAAACCTAATTTTACGTGTTAGCACTCACGTGCCGTATCAGCCATATTTATTTTCCATCTTTGCCGCGATCCTTTTCCACCCGGCAAAACTTTAATTCGCTATTTCTTAAACAATTGGGAAAAAAAAACTCAAACGTCACAATTCACCTATTGGTAGAACAGAATGGGAAAAAAATTGGAATCATCACTTTCAGTGGTAGCCAATGTATTATTAACGATATTTATAATGTTTAAATGATGAAAAGAATTAATGGCAGAGGTCATTTTTCTTATTGACTTACTGATAACTTTATTAGCTCTCCCTCCATGCGATGAAGTTTGTGTTGCTTTCGCTGCCCTCCCTTTCTTCTTTTAACAACTTGTACAAAGAAATGAAAGATAAACCAAAATGCGAAAACTTGCCGAGCATGGTTGAGTAAAAAAGTTCGGTGAAGGGCTGCCTTGTGACATTTAAGAAATTTTTCCAATACAACTGCTTTTTTTCAGAAGTGCAATTGATTTATTTTCAAAATTCATTATCAGTAAGACAACAAAAAAAATGACCTCGACCATTAATTTTTTTTCATCCTTTTATCGTTAGAAATATGGTTAATAATAACTTGGCTATAACTGAAAGTGATGAGTTCAATTTTTTTTTCATTCTTTTTTACCAATAAGCGAATTGTAACATTAAAGATTTTTTCCAATACAACGGCTTTTTCCAGAAAATGCAATTGATTGATTTTTGGAATTTAATTTATTTAGAAAGGAATTTATAATTTAAAATACGACTTTTTGATAAGTGGCGTTATTTTCCTTTTTGAAAGTTTTTACCTGGCCAAAAATCCCCTCCCCGGGGAAAAAAAACCTTGGACAAGTACATTTGTTGAGCCCCGTTTCCATTTGTTTTCACAGAAAAAACTACCCAAAAAATTACAAAGTTCTTAAAAAATTAGCAAGATCGAGAATGATTTACATTCAGCACTAAATATATAATATCAATAATAGGACGAGTATTTCATTGTCGCTTGAGGATGGAGTATTTAAAAAAAAGCAAAAATCAGTTGGTTATTAAAAAAAGTTATCAATGCACAAAAATAAAAATCGGTCAAAAGAACGGAGTCGAGAAAAAAATCAAGATAAAACGAAACGTGTGGAAAAAAATTTCAAACGCAAGAAATTAAATTGAAAAATAATTTCGGCCGAAGTACTTAGCGAGTTTTTTGCTTAGCTAGAATCACGTGGTACATTTCTTATGGTACGAACGTCGCCTGATTCCAACACCGTAGTGATTGCTTAAGTCCATAGAGGCTCTTATTAAGTTTGCAAAGGATAGTAAGATCTGTGCTGGTAAAACCTTCAGGTTGAGTAATAAAAATTTCTTCTTCCAACTCTCCGTTCAGAAATGCGGTTTTTACATCAAATTGTTGAATTTCAAAATCATTAACAGCAGCCAATGCGAGGAGAACTCGAATTCATTCGAACTCGAATTTTTCTCATTCCGATTTTTTTTTTTCTGGACTCTGTTCTTCTGACCAATTTTTATTTTTGTACATTTTGGTGACTTTTTTCAATGCCCAACTATTTTTTGCTTTTTTTTTTAATAATCCATCCTCAAGCTACAATGAAACACTTGCCCTATTATTGACATTATAAATTTTAGTGCTGAATGTAAATCATTCTCGATCTTGCCAATTTTTTAAGAATTTTGTACTTTTTTGGGTAGTTTTTTTCTGTGAAAACAAATGGAAACGGGGGTCAACAAATGTATTTGTCCGAGGTTTTTTTTCCCCGGGGAGGGGATTTTTGGCCAGGATATCACTTCTTTTTTCTGAATCTTTCGCCTTGATTAATACATTTTCGCATTTACGGTTCGCCATATTGGATCCGCCATTTTGATGTCCGAAATTTTGGGTGCAAATTTGTAATCGGCAACCCCGAATCCTATTTCCCCGAGTACCAACTTTCGCTTTCATATCAAACGAATTTCGCAGATATCGCTTTTGATAGTAGATTTGTGATCAGCGACCCCTAAAACCCCCGAGTACCAACTTTCGCTTCCATCAAACAATTTTTGCATTTGTGGTCCGCCATATTGGATCCGTCATCTTGAATTTCTAAATTTTAGGTGCAGATTTGTAATCAGCGACCCCGAAAACCCCCTAGTACCATGTTTTGCTTTCATCAAACAATTTTTGCATTTGTTGTCCGCCATATTGAATTCGCCATCTTGAATTTCTAAATTTTAAGTGCAGATTTGTAATCAGCGAACCCGGAAACCCCCGAGTACAAAGTTTTGAGCTAATTGCACGTAAGAAAAAATGTGTGTTTCAAAGGGTCAAATTGATATTTTTTTTTGCGTGAATTATTTCGGCCTTACCATCTGTCAACACTCGGATACAATTTGCGACTGTGATGTACAAATTAGTTCAAATTTTACCCATGACGGATCTACGAGAAGTCCACAAAAAACACGCTGTTTACTCGTCTCGCACTTTACACCGTCAAAACTACCGTCAAACTTTGCGTGATATGGGTACAGAGGAAAGGACCAATGGGAACTCGTTACTTTCGTCGCCGAAGACCGGCTTCGGTATAAAAGGGGTTTTGATCGGGTACATGAGGCCTTTGACTGTGTCGTCTGCGCGTATATACGGACACGTCGAATGCTTCCATGTGTTGGTATTTTTTGCATAATCTTGAGCCTGTGCAAAGTTTTTTCTCAGCAAATACGGCATCAATCGTGTTGATTTTCGGCTCAATCGAAAGATTTTTTCTTAAGTAGTCTCCAGTTCAATTTTCAAGTTCTCATCTGTCTCCTGAGCTTCGTACTCCAAGGAAATGACTTTCAGTTTTTACCCCCACCACCGCGAATCGTTTTATTCAGAGATAATATACTCGGGCGAGCCTCGGGCCAGCAGACGACAGACAGAGCTGTGAAATGTACTTGTCCCGAGACTCTACCGAGTCTCTTGATAAAAATAAGTTACGTTCGTACAGAAGAACAGTTAGCTGATACTCTAACAAAAGCGGTGCCACGCGATAAATTTAATATAAATCGTTCTTCACTTTCAATCCTTAATAAATAACGAGTGGGAGTGTCGCTATATAGATAACTTTAACATTATTTTGTTTTAAAAAAGTGAAGACTACAGCATCGCCTACTAAGTCTGTCTCACCAGCATTCCTCATGTTTTTGTTCAGTTCAGTTGTTATTACATCATCGGATTAAGAGGATGTGTTATGAATAATAATGTTATATTTCCATAAAAAAGGTCTACTTTTATTTAATAAATCAAAAGGTTATGGGCCCAGGAATTTCGGGCATGAACGAATAATCAGTGTGTGAATTGTAAAAATATAAATCGTCACATCGCAGTACGCTACCCATTCAATTATTTTTTCCGGTGATTGAAAATTCCGATAGTGAGGTCAAGATTGACAAGGTCAAAAATTTTCACATACAAAAGTTCATGGGAAACATTTCTAGCTCCGGAAATATCAGATGGAAATACTATTTCGAGTAGAAGGAGTACTCGACTTAACAAAGGAAACATCGATTCGTCCTGTAGCAGATAATGATGCGAGAAAAAATTGGGACGATTTGAACGCAAAGGCAATTCTCATAATTTCTATGAGCATGGAATTTGAGCATCTTCAAACAGTTATGGCTTGTACCATGCCACCAGATATGTGGAAACGGTTGAAAATAATTCACGAGCAACGTTCTGCGATAAACAAGGTAACGCTCAAACAACAATTTTTTAACTATTGGATGACCGAAACAGACACGATTGCTCAACATATAAGTAAGGTCGAATCCATGGCTCAAGCGCTAATTGACGTAGAAGAAAAGTTAAGTGATATTGATAAAGTTGCAAAGGTTTTGGGAAGTCTTCCTTTGAAATATGGTGCATTTGTGACTGCTTGGGATTCCTACGACGAGACAAAACAAACCTTTGATAATTGATACCTTTGACGGCGAGATTGCTTAAAGAAGAGCAACGTTTAAGTATGTGTGATGATATGGCCACCGCATTTACTGCTTTAAACATAAAAAAAGTCGGAGAATTCAAGAAAAACGCATGACGGAAGCAGTTCAAGTATTCAGAAAAGAAACAAAAAGAATGTCGAATGCTACTTCTGTCATGAGAAGGGTCATTTCAAGTCGGAATGTCGGAAGAGATTGGGATCATCAGAAAACACACGCTATAAAGAAAATGACAATGTTTATAAAAATCAAGCAATGGTTGTCGAAATAAAAAATCTATCGTTAACAGGCTGCGAAAATGTTTGGTTAGCTGACAGCGGTGCCTCTGAACATATGACTTCTCATAAGAAGTGGTTTGTGAATTTAAAACCGACGGAATCTGAAACACCAGTACAAATCAGTGACAATTCGATTGTGTACGCAGAGGGAATTGGCTCAATTCAAATTATGGCATTAGTGCAGGGCCGATGGGAACCACGTACTCTCGAAGATACTCTATACGTGCCAAAACTGGGGAAAAACCTGTTTTCAATTGGAGCAGTAACCAACAAAAATCTAGAGGTGACCTTTGATAAAAACAAGATCGAAGTTCGAAACAAGAATTTAGTCGCTACTGGAATAAAGCTGAAGAATCAGTGCTATAAGATGCTTTTCAGAACAGTTGGTAGTGAGCAAGCAAATTTCGCTACAGTGAATCCCGCAATTCTGTGGCACGAACGTATGGGTCATATGAACTTTCCTAGTCTAAAACAAATGGCCGACGAAGGAAAAATACCGGGTTTGAAAATAAAAAGTGTCGAGGGTCTCTTTTGTGAATCGTGTCAATTTGGCAAGTTACATCTAAGACCTTACAGAGATAATTTACAAGAACGTGCGCAGAAACCGGGTGAGTATATTCACTCGGATGTATGTGGAAAAATGAGAACTACTTCTATCGGTGGTGCAGATTATTTTGTTCTCTTCAAAGATGATTGCACTTCATACCGGTTTGCATACTTTATCAGACACAACAGCGATGTGTTCTCAAAATTTCTTGAGTTCGAAAAGTTGGTGCAGAAGCAAACAGGGAATGAAATAAGAGTATTTCGAAGTGATAATGGCCGAGAATTTATAAATCAACAATTTTATAGATTACTTCAAAAAGCACGGTATTATTCATAAGACAAGCACGCCGTATACGGCTCCACAAAACGGGAGAGCTGCACGTGATCTTCGATCAATTACGGAAAGCACCAGGACGATGCTTAATGCTACTAATCTCCCACGTTCTTTATGGGCTGAGGCAGTAATTACAGCCGTTTACACACTCAATCGACGTCCATGCATGCCAGATAATACAAAAACACCATATGAGAAATGGACAGGAAAAGAGCTGACCCTTACACATATGGGAAAATTTGGAGCAACGGCCTATGCCCACGTACCTAAACAGTTCCGTTCCAAATTTGAAAGTAAATCGAAGAAATTGATGTTCGTGGGTTATGATGGCTACAGCAAAAACTATAGATTATTCGACAGAAGCTCTGGAAAAGTAATAATTGCGCGAGATGTGAATTTTGATGAGCGAGAATGCCAAAAGGTTGAAAAAGAGATTAGTCGGGATGAAGAACACTACTTATCATTTGACATGGAAAAAATAGTTGATCCGGAAATAGGAGAACGAATAGTTCAAGGAATTGACAGAGAAAATGACAACAATTTGCAGGATAAAAATCACGACCAAGCCAACGATTCGGGCGAATTTCTCGATGCCGAAGAAGATTTACCGGAAAATATTGGAATTGAAGTTGAGTCCCGTCAAGAACAACGAATACTTCGAGATCGTACTACACTACTGGAAACAATTAAAGGAACAAGAAATTTTCTCCATTTTTTAACCAAAGTTTGGAAAGCTGTATCTTGGTGAAAAATAGTCTTATCGAGATGATAAAAAAAGCATTTTAAAGCTTCATTCTTCTGCTGTAAATATCTTGGGCCATTTTCTCTCTTGTACTTTTTGGATATTGAGGAAATTGATGAAACATCTCGAACGAACAAATTCGCAGTATTTTTTTTTTTCACGATCGTGCACGGATTCCGAAACTTTTTTCAACTCGATTCAATGCAAGTATCGAGTAGCTTATTTATTAAGCTTCAATTTTGTTTTTTAGGTGCTTCTGTGCGATTTTTTTTTGCGGAGATATCGACAGTTGAATGAAAAAAGACAATTTCCTTTTCAATCATCGATATCTCAGCAACAAATTATTGCACAGTACATCCGAGGATGGTTTTGGAAACTGAAATATGCTACTTGGGCCATTTTGCTATATGGGCCTATGCTTTTTGGACCAATAGCATATTTTTTTGTATTTATTTATTTATTCATTTGATGTAGTTTTTGAAAAAAATTACACAGAAATTATTCATACGTGTCGTTTAATTTTTTCCTCAATAAATTTTTTTTTTTTTTTTTATCGAGGATTGACACTTGAAATTTTTTTCTATCCCAATTTTTCAAACTCTGAGGTCCTTTATAAATCCTCAAAAATTTGCAGTATGATTTTTTCCAAAATGAGGACACCCGAAATTTTTTTTTTTTTTTTCAATCAAAAAAAAACATAGAACGAAGAGTCTGCCCACTCCGCGGTGAGCGGCATTTTATTCGGAATGGATTAAAGTTTGTTTTAAGTGAAAAAAAAAAAATATTAAAAATGGCGAACCTTGAGAAAAATGGGATTTTTCTCGAAAAAGTGAAATTTCTTACACATTTTTCTATCTGCAAATTGTCTGTATTTTTTTTCAAGAAGTACATTTGAAAATGAAAATTTCAAAAAAAAAAACATTCCGATAATTCCATTTTTGAGAAAGTTATAGCCCTTTGAAATAAAAAAAACCATTTTTTTGAAGAATTCATAACTATTTTTGAGTTGGGTAATATATTTTTTTTAATGTCCTGAAAAATCCTTTCAATGGGGTAGAAAAGGATTTAAAAATTTCAGCAAAATCGAAAGGGGTCGGGTTCAAAAGTGGTCGATTTGGCGTGGAATGCCCCATATACTAAAGCATATAAAGCCAATTACGTCGGAGCGAGTATTTAAATTTGTATGAAAAAAAGCACAAATCAGTTGGCTATTGAAAAAAGTCACCAATGTACAAAAATAAAAATTGGTCAGAAGAACAGAGTCCAGAAAAAAAATTAAGATGAAACAAAACGTGGGGAAAAAAATTTCAAACGAAAAAAATTAAATTGAAAAATAATTTCGGCCAAAGTACTTGGCGAGTTTTATGCTTAGCTAGGATCACGTAATGCATTCCTCATGGTACGAATTCGCCAAGTACTTTGGCGAGTTTTTTTTTTTGTCGTTTCCGTTTTTCAAATTTTTCCAGTTTTTCGTCGAATATTTTGTCGAATTCTGCGCGTACTATCCGGAGTTCTTTTGCGCTGATAGTGTCGATCTATTCTTTGACGTTTTTCAATTCCGTCTGTGTGTTGAAGTTTAGTTTTGTGGAGATCGTCTCGTCTGGTCCGTATGTAATTTTCTGTCTTTTTCTTGGAGGCTCGTTTTTGTCGGGGACGTCGAGTGTTCGTTTGTTCGTTAGTTGGGTCGTTTTCTGTTCCACCTTTTTCTTAATGATTTGTCGTGCGTCCATTGTAATTGTGACTCTTTGTCAGTTGCTTGGTTCTGGTATGTTTGTGTCATGGGTCGGTGGCGTTTTCGGTCTCAGTTCGGTTAAAAATTTGTCGATTCGTTTGGTAGTGGGTCTTTTTATTGGTATAAATGATTGTTCGCTACTGCTGTCGTCGTCGCTGTCGTCAATGTCAATTGTGTCGGGTGTCTCTTTTTTTATTTGTGTTATTATTATTAGGTCACTGTCTAGGGTCTCTCTTTTGGTCAGTGAGGGAACGGGAGGGAGGATGGGTTTTTCGTCTTCCGTACTTTGTTCGCTGTCACTGTCATTGCTGTTTTCGTCATTGCGTACAGTTTCTTTGTCTTCGTTGTCCTCGTCGTCGGCAGTGAATGTCCACGGGCAAATTTCTCTCCGTGACCAATATAGAGCGCAGAGGTCCATTAGACCGATGCGAAAAAACAAAACAAAAAAAAATCCTTGCGCACATTCGTGCAATCGTTGGATACCAAAAAAAGAAAATTTCTGTGAAAAACTGAGCTCAATCAGTCAATTTTGAAAGGTGGCTATGTCGATTTAAAAAAAAAAAAAATTCATTGAAGTATCGTAGTGTAGGTGCTCACTGCGCATGCCACTGCGCATGCGACGGCGCATAACACGGCGCCATTTTCCATCAACTTGTGGTATTGTGTATTTTTCACTGTGACTTAATTGAAGATAAGTTTAAACAATGGCACGAAGAAATGGTGACAACACGATTTGGTTAATCGGCAAGGAAATTCCGAAAATAATTACCCGTCAGTTACCGTCAAACCGAAAAGTTTTGAGTTTGTTTTTCTACAAACATCGAACCGAAAATCTGACCATTCGTCGAAGTGCACACAAAACTATCGAAGAAGTTTTCGAACAATGGATTTGCGCTAATATTCCAACGCGTCGATTGAATAGTGCAATTTTAAAATTGATTAGACTTCATCAAGCCTGGAAAAAACTTTTGAAAAATCGCAGTAAAAAGGATTTGCCGTCACAAATATCGAAGGAACGTGAATTTAAAAGAAATCTGGACAAAATCTTCAACGTTGCACATCACTCTGCTGTTAAAAATGTAGAAGATCTCGAACGACAATTTGTGCTGTCTCAACGAAGAAATATTGGAAACTACCCAACACAGTCGGCAATTCTCGAGGAAAGTACGAATTTTTCGTCTCCAAATTCCACAGACGATGAAAATTCGAAACGTCATGATTTCGAAGATGACGAAGTCAGTGCAGGTAATGATTAAAACATTCGAAAAAGAGATTTGAAATTGGCTTTGTGCGTATAAGTGCTTCATCGGAATATGTAGTTTAACTTTGTTCTTGAATATGAAAAAAAAAAAATTACTGGATTAAAAATATAAATATGGGATCGTATGTATTGGAAGAATGTTTGCAAAATCCTAAAAATTACTGTCTTCCTTTCCGAAATTAATTCACCGAGAATCGTACTTCACGATATTGAAATAAAATTAAATTAAATTTCTTAGTCGCACTTATATTTGAATGCGCAAGTGAAATTTCCAAATCGATAAAAAAGGACGTGATTTTTTTTTTGTTATTGCTGGCACAAAACTGACGGCACGAATATTTATCGCAGTCGTCCTCCTGCTGCTCCCAGAAAGATTTTTATTAATTTTCTTATTTCAATTTGGTACAACCTATGTTTCAGTTTTGAGTCAGACGCTATCTCACTGTAGCATCTCCTCAGCGTCTCCACATTCAGACGGATTACTACGGACAACATCAAATTTTGAAGACGAAATGGAAATCGATAAAAAAAAAACGAAAAAAATTAACGTTTTGACTCCAAGCCTCGTTTCTGCACTTGACAGGACTAACAGAAGTAGCAGAAGTGCAGCTCATATCCTATCTGCGACTGTTCAAAGCCTTGGGATGAGCGTAAACGATGTCAACGTGAGTTACAGCGCGATACACAGGCGAAGATCGAAAATGAGAAAGACGATTGCAGAAGACATAAAAAGTGGCATGCAAACAGCGAACTCATTGATAGTTCATTGGGACGGAAAAATCCTCTCAGATATTGTCGACCATGGTAAAGTTGAAAGGCTTCCAATTGTTGTAACCGGTCTCAATACGGAACAACTGCTTGGTGTTCCGAAACTTGAACGAGAAACAGGAGAAAAACAAGCGTCAGTAATTTTCAAGACATTGAAAGAATGGAATTTTATTGAACGGATAAAAGCCATGTGGTTCGACACGACGAGTTCGAATACAGGTATTATCATTAACGGCTGACATAAACTCGAAAATGACGGCAAGAAATCTTATATTTTTTCTTACTCAATACATCGAGATCTCTTGTTCAATACTCCCATTAGGCGAGCTTCCATCATAATTTGATTCAAAAGTGATTAATGAATTTGAAGGTCCTTGGAATGGAGCCTGCGTATTGCTCGAAAAGCACTTAAATACATCGTTGCTCTACCTAGCCTGTCGTCATCACGTTTTCGAGTTATTTTTGAGAAGTGTATTTGAAGTATTTTGGTCAGCAACATCTGGCCCAACACCGCCAATTTTCAAACGGTTCCAGGATGATTGGAAAAAAATTGATACGACATCATTCAAAACAGGATTGGAAGATGCAATCATCGCAAAAATGATGAACAACGGAATAGATGAAATCTTGAATTTCATATTCAATCAACTCGAAGTATCTTTCACCAAATTTAGTGCTTATTTGTGTACAAGGAAAATTGAAAAAAAAAAAAAAAAAAAATGATTCTTAATGTTTTTCATTAATTATTTGATTATTTTAGGTAACTCAACCAAGGAATGATTATCGCGAACTTTTAGAGCTGACATGCATTTTTTTAGGCGGTGTACCACCTCGTGGTATCCACTTCAAATGTCCTGGAGCTATGCATCATGCCAGATGGCTTGCCAAAGCAATTTATTGCTTGAAAATTTTCATTTTCAAACTCCAACTCACGCTCACAAATCGAGAGACATCAAATCTTCGTGAGATGTGCATTTTCATCGTGACGTTTTACGTG
Source organism: Campoletis sonorensis (assembly GCA_013761285.1). NCBI lineage: Eukaryota > Metazoa > Arthropoda > Insecta > Hymenoptera > Ichneumonidae > Campoletis > Campoletis sonorensis. The sequence continues at coordinate 20,245 of JACEOJ010005578.1, read as the reverse complement.
AAAGCTTGGTTTACTGCTCCTCTCGCAACCAAAGCACCTTACCACGACCTAAAATTAATGCAAGTTCTTGTACAAAATGAAATGATCGATCGCAAAGTTGCCGAAGCGGCCAGTACCAAACTTGCTAGGCATTTATGGTACATCTCGGAGGAACTGGTTGCGTTATCTTTTTTCGACAACGTAGTTCCACGAGAGACTAAGTTGAAAATGATTCACAGCATTAAACATCGCGATACTGCACCGGGAAATTTGAAACGCGTTGTATTGAAAAAAAATGAATTCAAGTCATTGCTTTCTAAGGATATTAGTGACTTCGTTACCAAAAAATCGATTTTTTTCTTTGAAAAACTGGAACTTGATACCAGTTTCCTCAATTTGGATACCAGCTTGTGGGAAATGGACGAGAACTATAAGAATGCACGAAAAACAGTGCAAAATCTAAAAGTCGTAAATGACGTAGCCGAAAGAGGGGTCGCACTTGTTGAACAATTTAATAATAGCTTAACAAAAAAAGAAGACGAAAAGCAGTACTTACTACAAGTGGTTCAACAACATCGACAACGCTTTCCTAATTGTAATAAAAAAGAATTTATTGGAAATACGGTTCAACAATGAATAAAAAGCATTAAAAAAATATCTTTTTAGGCTCCACTTATTGTATATTTTTTCTATTTATTAATTCCTCATTCAAACATAACTCTCTTTATAATCTGATACCGGAAACAGATTATTGCAAAGTAAAATCATTGAAAAAATGAAAAATGCACAAAATTCGATATAGCCACCTCTAAAAATTGAGTGATTCCCCCCACTTTTTTCCAGAAATATTCTTTTATTGGTGACTAACGATAGCACGGGAATCCACGGGGAAAAAATATATGTATATTTCTTGCATCGGTCTAAGGTCCATATACGCTAGCATCCGGACCTATCTCTAATTTCCAGGATTTCAAATGGTCCTGTGTAGTTACTGTCTAGTTTTCCTTTTTCAGGTTTCTTAATTAAAAATACGAATTGTCCTACTTGATACTTGGGTATTTTGGTTCGTCTGTCGTAGTAACGTTTTGTTCGTTCTTTAATTTTTTGTTGTTTTCTGAATGCCATTTCTTGAACGTTCTTCATATGGTTATTTAATGTTACTATGTGGTCGTCGAATGTGACGACTTTTTCGGGTGGCCGGAATTCTGATGGCAAGGTTGCCGGGTAACCAAAACTAGCTCGTATGGGGTGAATCCTGTTCCCTCGTGAATGCTTGTGTTGTGTGACAATGTTGCGAATGAGATAAGTTCTTCCCAATCGTGATTGTTGTTTCTGTAGTGTTTGATGTACTCTATTAAACTCTGATGGCTTCTTTCGAGTGCGCCATTTGATTGTGGATGGTATGCTGACGTTCTATTATGTCGGATTTGGAAGAGTTCGGCAAATGATTGAAAGACTTCGGACATGAAGTTTGTACCTTGATCTGAGAGGATGGCGCGAGGTGCGCCGAATGTTGTTATGAAATTTTGGCACAGTGCCCTACCAACATCTACTGACGTTGTTCGTTTTAAGGGTACTGCGATACTGAATCTACTAAATAAATCCATGATTGTTAGGATATGTTCGTATCCTTTACTCGTTTTGGGTAAAGGTCCGACTATGTCGATGGCAACTTTATCGAATGCTTTTGTTGGTGTGTGACTAATGATCATGGGAACTCGGTCTTTAACGCGTACTAATTTGTTCTTTTGGCAATCGTAGCAAAATTTGATGAACTTTTCGATGTCTTCTCTCATGTTTTTCCCGTTGTATTGCAATGCTACTCGTTCGTACGTTTTCGTGATACCTTTGTGTCCTCCTACGGTCGATCCGAGGAGTTCCGATATTATTGCATTCCTATTTTCTAATGGTGGTACTTATTGATTTATTAAATAAAAGTAGACCTTTTTGATGGAAAAAATAACTTTATTATTAATAACACATCCTCTCAATGCGATGATGTAATGACAACTGAACTGAACAAAAACATAAGGGATGCTGGTGAGACAGACGTAGTAGGCGATGCTGTAGTCTTCACTTTTTTAAAACAAAATAACGTTAAATTTATCTATATAGCGACACTCCCACTCGTTATTTACTAAGGATTGAAAGTGAAGTACGATTTATATTAAATTTATAGCGTGGCACCGCTTTTGTTAGAATATCAGCTAACTGCTCTTCTGTACGAACGTAATTTATTTTTATAAAATCATTTTCAACACATTCCCTAATATAATGATATTTGATGTCAATGTGTTCAGTTTTCTTGTGATGTTCCGTGTTTCGCGTCAAGCGAATAGCGCTTTGATTATCGATGTTGAGTGGCGTTGGATTCTTCAGGTCAACATGAAGTTCTTGCAACAACGTTTGAAGCCAAGTCACTTCTTGAGAAGCATCCGACGCTGCTACATATTCCGCTTCAGTCGTTGAACGCGATATGCATTTTTGTCGATGCGACGACCACGTTACAGGACCTCCAGCCATCAGAGTAATGTAACCTGTAGTTGATCGTCTCTTATCCAAATCACCAGCGAAATCAGCATCGGAGTACGCAGTGAATTCTGTATGACTTCCACTGTATTCAATTCCCATGTCTTTGGTTCCTTGGAGATATCTTAGGATTCGTTTAAATGCCGTCCGATGTTCTTTACCGGGATTATTAAGGAATCGACTGACTTGACTCACGGCGTACATAATGTCCGGTCGTGATAAAATTGCTGCGAACATAAGACACCCAACAGTTTCTCGGTATGGCAGATCGTGCATAATCTCCCTTTCTTTGTCATTCGAAGGGCTCTGCTCATTAGAAAGAGGAGCATTTGGATCTGCTGGAATTGAATTCGGTTTGCAATCTTGCATCTTAAATTGGGTTAAAATGCTATTAATATATCCTTGTTGACTAATAAAAACGGTTTTTCTTTTTCTGTCTCGTTTTATTTCAAGACCAACGAAATAACTAGAATTGCCGATAGCTATTTCGAAACGCGCATTAAGTTCTTCAACAACCATGTCCATTAAATGTTTTGCTTTAGACATGATTAGTCCATCGTCAACATACAGAGCAAGGAAAATCTCATCTCCATTGGTCTTTGCATAGAAAACACATTTGTCAGCGTTCAATTGTTCAAAACTCAGTTTCTTCAAAAACTCTACAATTTTCTGATTCCAACACCGTAGTGATTGCTTAAGTCCATAGAG
>JACEOJ010005578.1:0-12847 GCA_013761285.1 Campoletis sonorensis | reverse complement strand
CATTTGTCAACGACTTACAAAATTCAGAAGCAAAAAAGAAATGTACCTTAAAATCTTTAAATTTCAATCTTGAATATCTTTAAAATGGCGAGGCGTGCGAAGAAAATGTAAGAAACCTTTTTTGTAGAACGTTCAATTTGCTACAAAAAACTCTGTAAAAATTTTGCTGTACGAACAACGAATGGTGAGATATGAATTTTTTTGTATGGGACTAAAGAAAAAAAGAAAAACTCTAATGAGGCACCTCTTAATATTAATATTAAGAGCTGAAACTTTAACACAATTTTTTTTTCGTTATCTTAAACGATATTTTCATGGTAGCTAAGAAAAAAAAAATTAAAAATTATTTTTGGCCCACCCTAATGAACAGTATATGTAAATGTACTTGTCTCGAGTCGCTACCGCGACTCTTAATCTTAGGGGTAAGGCATAACCACGCATTTAATTATAAAAATAATAAACTATAATATTTTTTCACGACAACAGCCGATATAGTTATTCTGCCTGGAACACCTGAATCAGATCCACCCCACCACCAATAACATGCCATATCCACTAACCAACAGAGAACTAACCAAGTTTAGAATGTTCCAGAATCCTTGAGAATTTAGGTACAATACACATTGGCAGATCAAAATTTGGACAACCAACAATTGGAAATTTGGAAAACCTAGAAAGAAATAATACCGATTTGAATTTCGAACTAAACCAGAGTGAAGAGAAGACGTTCAAGGAAGGAAGGAAAATCAACGACACGTAATGACCAATCAATAACGATAAACGACACCAACCCACCTATCAAGAATAACACCCAACCCCTACCAACACGGACTACCAATTAATTTTCTGAGTTACAGATTTGCAGAAGAAAAACCCGGATTACAAATTTTAAAGAACACCAGAATTACCAAAATTATCCAAAGGAAAACCAATTATATGATGAAGAACTGAATTACTGACAACCCCTGCAACAATCATACTAAGGAGACCCTTACACACTTTCACATAACCCTGTACACGAACAACACCGAGTCTATATAGAATCACACTTGAAACCATTATGTACAACTACCTTTTATTATATAGAGTCACAAAATGAACAAATTTGTAATCTACGATGCGGAGCATCGTTTTGTAAGAGGGAGAGTGTCACGGTAGCACCCTATTCGTACCCGATACCTCACATCCGTTCTCACACTCAAAACTCCCGACACAGCATCCTTATCTTATCGCCACATTCCTCAGCATCTCCTTTGTCTCACGAGCCTCAGCTTCTCCTCCACAGCATCCCCCTTCCACTTCACACTTCTTTATCCTAATCCACGACTCCTCAGTTCATCACCATCCTTCGAACCAATTACATCGTGCACTCCCGATTACAACAAGTCTTAATATATTCTATTTTAAAAACCATTCTTTTGTCTCTTCGTTATTATTACTATTTGATCACCCTCGTAAACCCGCTCGTAACATCAAATTAAAATATTAAACTTGTTAATTGTTGAACATTAAACCTCGTTTTAATAAAATTATTTCTGGAATCTGGAATGACCCCGCCCATCCGCTGCAGCAAAGCCGGTCAACTATCCATTCTTCTTTTGGTCGTGTCACTCTCGCGACCGGTGCCCAACATATTTTATTAACAACCGAATAAAAATAAACGGCCAAAGGAGGAAAGGTTTTGTGACAGTAAGTTGGCAAAAATTTAGAATCGTTGAAATTGTCGTCACAATCTACATACTTATTTTGTTATAACGTCTTTCGGAGACACCAGTGTTTAATTCGTTTATGCTTTCCTTATACCATTGTTACGTCGTAGCCTTACGCTAGGCCCCCCATAATTTTTTTTCTTATTCCTATCACGAATAAAGTAATGACACCACCAGTTGGTAAAGTCATATACCTTCCGTCATCTTTTGTCGATAATTTAACCATACTTTTATAATAATTATTTAAGTGAACACGCCTAACGCACAATAGCATATACTGAAAGCCAGTAGTATATACATAATCCGACATATAAACAAGTTAGAGAGTTTGTCCAAAACCCTCTTTCTGCTATCCTCTTCTAAATATCTCCAGTTTTCTCAGATGAGCAAATAAACACATTTCCCCGAAACGCTCGCCAACTCGAGCCCCAAACATCGGTCATTGGAAAATCCAAGAAAAACCCTCCACAGAGTGTACTCTTCCCACGAGCTAGTAATCACACTCACAGAACAAAAAATACAAATCTCCTGATCGTAATCCTCTTGCATACTCGCAGCAAGGAATAAGATTTCTCATATGTCGAAACTCGTCTTTCCTAAGAAACCAAATAACCAATTCATTTTCTTTTCAAAATCAACATCCTGTTCATATCTACAAACCACAAGATTACAAACTGAAGACTAGTATGTTTTTTCTCCAAAAACATCCTAGCCATATATCATCTAATCTGCAAGCAAGCGACATAACCGCTACGCTAAACAACCCTCGACCGAGCACAGCTGAGAAAATACACAATCATTCCTCGAACGCTTTCCTTGAAGGACCTAATCCTACTTAAACAAACGATTAACTCTCGGTGGACACCCGGTGCGTATCTTTACGACCTATCCACCAACCACTAGAAATAGAGCACACCCTTACATTAACTTTTCTCTATGAACCAATAAAATGCTCTAATATAGTTTCCCATACTACACCCACCAATGACCAAGTCCGGGAAACATCTTATCTACTCCTTATCCAATCCCAGTCAAAAACTTTAAGCCCCTTCCACATCCTTCTACCCCCAAAACCCTTAACCAGAAAGTCCAAGGTAGAGAGTAAAAAGAAGAGAATCAGAGTAGTCAGTAAAGTCAGAGCAAGGGATTCAAAAACATCATCAGCAAGAGAGTTAGCAAAAGATCAGTGAAACAGTTAACAAGTGAAGTTAACAAGTTCAGTTCATCGTCAGTGAAAATCGATCAGAATCAAAATCTCTGAGTAAAATCCTCTATGGAATTACCTCAAACTTCAACCGTGACTTAATAAGTGTAATAAGTGCATGATCTAACCCGAACAAGTGAATTGTTCAACTCCGAAACTAAATCCGATTTGACGAAAAACCGATTAATAGCTAACTCCGAACGGCAAACAAAAATCTTAAAACGAAAACAATTGTTAAACATAGTGTTAACATCGAAATAACTAAATTGTGAAACAACCAGTGTAATTATAAGTGAATAAATATTACGTTCATATTTGTATGAAACAGAATTGTTCAACGTCATTCCGAAGTGTTCAAATACAACATTATCCAAACAATATCCTGAATCCAAAAATTATAATACTTTGTGTCCGGGAATTACGCGGAACCCCAGAAAGACTCACTAGCGACAGTCAATATTTCAAAAGTCGCGCTCTAAATCGGCGACCGCGTAACCCAACCTATATCTCCCTCTTGGGACGTAACACCATAAATATATTCAGCTAAAATGCAGTATCTTGTGTGTGTCGGTTGGCGTTATGTTTTCGATTTCCTCCTACCCCCCAAAACGAGAGGAATGGGATGTTTTAAAGACTGATTTCAGATGAGGGGGAAGAACGAAGTTCTCCAGTGCTGACACTAAGAATTTAGCAGGTCAATTGTCTCACCGACTACGTCAAGTTCGAAGGGGGAGATTGCGACAGGAAGCTAGATTTGAACATTTTCCGTCGCCAGTCGTTCGACCACCGTGTATGTTTGAATCCTCGAATTACGTGGTTACGTAGGTTATTAGCTATGATCGCGTCGATCACCGATCGAAGGATTTATCAACTGGAGGGGATATTTGGCCTTTTTGTCTCCGGAGAAACGTTAGAACACTCACTGCGTACTGTGTACTGAGACCCAGCGGTCGGAAGTCAAATCAATATATTATAAAATATTATAAAGTCGGTTATACCGTCAAATTACGAAGTAATCAGCGGTTTCTTGCAATTGTCTGGATTATTGTAATAATGAAACTGAATTTGTCAAACGAAGTATCAAGGATTGAAATAATTATACGGAGGTATCGTAAGTACTTGTCTAAGTTCTTTCTTTCTTCCTTGAAAATCTGTCCTTTCTTTTATTTTTTTTGTTTGTGGGTCTTCAACTTCCCACCTTGGGAATAGAGGGTCCAATTAAAGAGATACATATTATTTATTGAATGTTAAAGCAATTACAATATCATTTGCTAAATTTGTCTGCATTAGCTGGCGCCCAACATTAATTGACATAATATAAAACTAGAGCCCTAGCAGTCCTTGACCCAGACCGCGTCAGGTGAGGGTAAAATTGTGTATGATATTCAGAAAAGAATAATATCTGTCTCAACATTTTTTTTTTTTTTTTTTTTTATAAACTTTTTTCTTGCCTTCAATTTTTTTTTAAATTTATTTTCATCACGCTATATTATTTCAGCAGTCGGGAGTTGTTTAGTTTTCTTAACACAATTTTCTTTTTATGGTTTCAAAGAATTCTCTTTTTACAATTAATTTTTCTTTGATGCCTTCAATTTTAACGAAACCTTTTTCTCATTGGTTGAATTTTTTTTTAATTCGCTCGATTTTTTAAAAACTTTTTCATTCGTTTATCGGAAACCTTCTTTTAAACTTTTGTTATTCCTTCAATTTTTTTCTTTTCACTTTTTTGAAATCTTTACTTATTATTCAGAGCTTTCTCCATATTTATTCATTCCTCGCGTTGTAGTTTCTGAAGCATTTTGCAATATATTCGTTGGTAATGCGTTTAAAAAGCGGTCAGCTTTTTTGAAAACAACAGCTCGAAGTGAAGGTAGATGCGTACAATCGTGTGAAGTTGTCGACAATCGAACACTACCTTATATGGGCACAAATCGATATCGCAAAATAGGTTTGAACGTAAATATTCATTCCCCAAGCGAGTACACTATAAATTTTGACAAAATACGTCTATTAACACTGTCCGTCGCATCCAGGAACCACAAAAAAAATATTAAGAGCAAAATTCTTGAGTTAAAACAAGTGTGACCGTTTCAGAGAAAAGTTGCTGCATTAGAAATCTCCCCTATCAGCTGATCGCAGTGAAACGCAAAACTCCCGTCTTTTTATCCTGCGGGCAGTCAGGATTTAATAAAAATAAAACGCTGTTAAATACAAGTTATCAAATGAATTATTATTAAACAACTGTCGGGTTTATCGGGTGAGAGAGTAAAGCGTGAAAGGTAAGTTTATGAAAGAAATTAAAATGAGAGTCAAATCTATACATGGAAATGAAACAATAACGTGATTGCCAGAGTAGGACGAGGGCAAGGCGAGAGGAACATCTCTGGCTGCTCACACGCATAATTTTGAAATTCATGCGCAAAAACGAACACGTTCAAGATAAAATAATTCCCGTTTCCTTTTTTCTTTCTTCCTCATATTGAAAATCAAAATTCACCGATCGTGAGAAAAATGGAAGGTGAGCAGAGGTGCAACCCCAATAAATTGAATAATCGAGTATTTTCATAGCCTTCATTAATGTCAAAGGATGTCTGGAATTACTTAATTCAGAAATTGAAACCGGATAAAGGATCAGATATTAATCTTAAATTCAACGCGGAGGAAGTTCTAATCACAACAGACGAGGGCACACTTTATATGACAGGTGAGACTTTGACGAGGTTTTTGGTGAGGAACATGTGTAAACGCGAGTTTTAAATAGAGGAAACAAAAATTCAAACCATTTAAAGTGTTGAAAACCGGTTTCAATCTAAAAATCAAAAGAATAAATCGAATGAATAATTTTGTGATTATACCGACAGCGATAGGTATGCGCTCGGTGTTTGGCTCCAGCGATCACAAAGTAAACCAGCCTTGAGTGAGGTCAGTATGTTGCTTCACCAGTGAGCCATGCCTCAGCTCGCGGATCAATCACTGAGCAGGAAAGCGGTTTCTGAGTTTTTGATGTTGCTAACCAACTGAAGTTACTTAAAATATAGCCACCTGTATTGGCAAGGGTTTCCACAGTTTCCGCCTGCCCTCGTGGAAATGCGATACAGTAGTGGATTAGGGGAGAATGGCTGTAGGCAACAGTCTGGGGCACTCACAAGAATAGGCTATAGGACCAGTGAAGTAGGGGAAATAGTGTGGTTAAAGTGATGGGATGGGGTTGTGAAAACCCCAAGGGTATACGCAGGAATAACTAAAAGTAAAATAATTTCTTGGTAATTATTTTTCTGAAGTTTTCAAAAAATTCGTTGAAAGATACAGAACTGAAAAAAAAACTTTAAATTTAAGTATTTTCAAACAAGTCATGAGGTTAAAAAAAGTCTAATGAAAATAACAACATTTCACATCTCATGACCGGCTCGATGAAAAATGAATAAAAAATCATAGAGCTCTTTTTCTGAATGAGTAAAAAGATTATAAAATTAAAGCAAAATCAAAATCATGAATTTCCACAGGAGGTCGAGTTAGAATGAAATGCCCCATATTAACCCTGTGCGGGCCATATCGGTCTTTTTCGACTCGTACACTCACACGATCTTATGGGCCAAAAAATCACATGGCCCGAGAAGGGTTAAAATCAGGGATTATTTTCTGCACACTTAAATTGGTTCTTTTAACAATCGAAACGAGCACTTACTTGCGTAGTATCGTTGTGGCACTTGTGAGAACCTCGAAATGAATCAATCTGATTGTCCACATTTTTCCCTCTCCTGTCACATACTCCATCATCGTTCATCCGAAGCATATGATTGCATTGATTTATTTCCAATTCTCCGAGGTCCATATCGATGCTAATAAAAGCTCGTAGTCTGTGAAATAAACGAATTACTTTGAAACGTCTTTTTTGAGTCATTAAACTTATTAGAAAGAACCAGCTTCGAATTTTAATTCATTTGTCAACGCAAAAAAAAGGGCCTGTCTCAATGTGCATTATAAAAATGAGACATCCTTGAAGGTTTTGAATGCCTAAAGCGTGAATTCTTATATCCTGTATTTTCATTTTTCATTTTTAGTGCTCCTGCCTATACCCAAGGGGGCTCATAAAAGCCTATCACATTACTTCATCTAATTTCACTACTTCTGTTCGTGTCCCGTCGACACGCAATGGTGTCGCCTTAAGTAATCACATGGGTCGGGAATCGTGCGCTACTTCAAGCAGTACGTTCCCGAAGCCCGAAGGGAGTGGTTCAATATGAAGCATAAGTATTATCGGAATAATAAAGTTAGAATAAGTCGCAATAATAATGCTGTTTCCTTCTTTTATTTTTTCTTCTTTTCCTATTTCTTCCTTTCGAGAAAAGGAAGAGAGAAGAAAAAAACAGAAGTTGCGGAATCCTGGTTGCGGATTCCACCAGCATCGCCGGTGGATATGTGGGACTCCTAAAGCCTACCCACTAAACCGCCAACTCCTCTTCGTCCGCCCTCAGCCAGGAACTATGTTGATATTACTTCTAGCTGGGGGTTCTGTCTGTGATTGTCTGGTCGTTTCGTGTGTTCGTTGTCGTTCACGTCAGTTCGTCTGCTCCGTTATGTGAGGCAGCCGTCTGCGTTTTGATGAATGGTGGCAACTAGTTGTCACCATTCCGTCTTGTGGAGCATCACCTGAACGATATTGTCCGGGGTGATGCCACCAACGCTCGTCTCTAGTTCGAGTCTAAGTCCTGTCCAGCGGTTGCACCCGAAAAAAGTGTGTTCCCAGGACATCATATCGTGTCCACAGTACGTGCAGTTTGGCGTCCGTACTTTGTTCATTCTGTGGAGATACCGTCGAGAATAGCCGTGACCCGTAAAAAGCTGGGTGATGTAGAAACTAACATCCCCAAACTTCCTTTCGGTCCACGGTCTCAGGTCCTTTATCAGTCGTCTCGTCCAGTTACTTGTTCGTTATTCTGTCCACCGTTGTTGCCACGCCTGTATCGTCCTGTCGCGTTCGAGAGTTGCCGCGTCCTTTTGTCCTATGTCCGCGCTGCTCTCGTAGATCCTCTTACGCTCAAAGGCAAGAAGATCCATGGGAATAACCCCAGCCACCACCAGAACGGCCTGTGCAGAGATAGTCCGGTAGGAGCAGGCGATCCTCAGCGCACCCTGTCTCTGTACCATCGTCACGGCTTTGCTGTAATTTTTTGTCTTCAGAGCATCTGCCCAAACTTCCGCGCCGTACAGGAGAATCGAGTGGGTCGTCACCATCAGTAGTCGTCGTCTCCCCGGTCGTGGTTCGTTCGTGTTTGCCATCAGGCGGCTTAAGGATGCTGTCCTCTCGGCCGCCTTCCGGGCTGTTTTTTGTATGTGAGGCCAGGTCATCTTCGTATCCAGGGTCACCCCCAGGTACTTGACTCCGCCTCTGGTCTCAATTTCATCCGTCCCGACCTTCATGGGCAGTCTCGTCTGTATACGTCTCCTCGTGAGAAACGTCAGTTCCGTCTTTTCTGTCGCAAGTTGAAGTCCGTGGTCTGTCATCCATCGTCCTACTTGTCTCATCGTCTGGTTCAGCTTCAGCTGTGCCAGTTCCGGAGACCGCTCGGTGATCACCGCCGCCACGTCGTCAGCGTAAGCGACGAGAAGAACTCCGAGGGGTAGCTCCAGTCCGAGCAGGCCGTCGTATAAACCGTTCCAAAAGTTCGGTCCCAGTATTGAACCTTGAGCGACGCCCGCGGTGATCTTTCTTGTCACCCGTCCTTCGGTCGTCTCGTAGGTTATCCGTCTGTTTTTCAAGTAGTCGTCCACTACCCGGGCCAGGTACGCTGGGATCCTGAAACCACCCTTAAACGCCTCCGAGATGTCCACCCACCTGGCCGAGTTGAAAGCGTTCCGTATGTCCAGTGTTGCCAGCAGCACGATCGGTCGTGCTGCGTGGCAGTGTCTGTCTAGTTGCAGGAAACCGTCGACCACCTTTTGGTTTGCTCCAATTGTTGATCGCCCCCTCCTGAAGCCAAACTGTAGGTCCGAGAGGCCACCCCCAGCCTGTAGCGCGTCTGTCAGTCTCGGTCTCAGTAGCTGTTCGAACAGTTTACCTGTCGTGTCTAGTAAGCTCAGCGGTCGGTAGGCAGATGGCGTGTCCGGGTCGCCCTTGCCCTTAGGGATAAGGATTAGCCTGGCCGCCTTCCACCGGTCGCCGAACGTTCCTGTCGTCAAGCACGTATTGGACAGGTCGAGAAATATCTCCGGTCTCAGTTTGACCATCAACCGAAGAATTTCCGCCGGCACCCCGTCTGGTCCCGGCGCTTTTCCAGTCTTCATCGGGTTGGATGCTCTTGTAAGCTCTTCCGCAATGAAGGTGGGGGCCACTGGGGTCTCTGTGTCGTGCGTTCCATTTGTCCGCATCGGGTGTGTGGGGAAGAGTCCGTCCACTATCCGCCCTGTGGTTTCGGCGTCCTTGAGTTCCGGTGGAGCACGGCCGACCAGTTTGCCTGTCACTATTTTGTAACCGGTTCCCCAGGGTTCCGCGTCCACCTCCTCGCAGAGGTTCTTCCAACAGTGGTTTTTGCTGTCCCGTATGGCTTTCGTCAGTGCTTTCCGTGCTGTCTTGTACGCGGCTTGGAGGTCTTCCCTTTCAGGTCCTTCCCTCGCCCTGGTAACTTGTCGTCGGGCTGACAGACAGACGCTTCTCAGCTCGGCTATTGCGTCTGTCCACCAGTACTGTGGTCGTCTGTTTCGTCTTCGTCGGGTTTTCAGCATTGTGCTGTTGCACAGCCGTTCTGTTAGTTTGGCCGTCTCGTCTACCAGTCTCTCCGCCCTTCGCCGGCCAGTCAGCTCAGGGGGGATTTTTGTCATCGGAGCCGGCGCTGCCACCACTTCCTCAGAAAAATTTTGTACGTCGAGTTTGTTGAGGTTCCACTGCGTCCCACCACTCCGAAGGTGATGTACTGATGATCGCTGGCCGTATAGTCCCGGATCACCCGCCATCCCTTCACCCGTGGTAGTATTCTGTCCGATGTCATTGTTATGTCCGGGATTGAGTAACCAAATCCCGGTCTTCTGTACGTCGGCGTGTTTCCTGTGTTTGCTACTACTAGGTCTAGTCTTGCGGCCATTTCTAGCAGCAGCCGTCCTTGTCTGTTCGTTTCCGTCATTCCCCACTCGATTGCTCTCGCGTTGAAGTCTCCCGCGACTACAACGTCGCCAGGCATGTCCTTGATTCCGTCCTCAAGGAGCCTACCTTGATCTCGAACTCAGCCGCAGCGCAGTTGGGCGTCAGGCAGACACTGACGTAGGTGACAGTGCCCACCGTGGCCCAGACGTAGTCGTCCCCGACACCGCTGGCAGTCATCCGAGATTGGGCGGCACCCCTTATCCAGATAGCCGTTGTCTCTGTCTTGGTCGTGTCGTCCTTCTCCTGTACGGTTCGCACAGAATCAGGATGTCCGCGTCATGTTCGTCGGCTATCTATGGTAGTGGCATGTCTGCTGTCCTACTTCGGTTCAGGTTTCCCTTAACTATCCGGTCCGTCGTCCCGCCTGTTTCCTGCGCTCCTCCAGTGCAGCCCGGAACACCGCGCACCTCCCGGATCCGGCGAGGTGCGCCGCACCGCTATGCCCGACCTCGGCCACAGGGGACAGGCTGGCTTGTTTTTGCAGTCCGTCGCGTAATGTCACGTCTCGCCGCATCTTCTGCAGCTTTTTGTCCGGTCCTTGTTTTTGTAGTCTGTTTTGATATGTCCGTATCCCAAAAATTTGTGGAATTTCGTCACCGTCAGTCGTTCTCGGACGCGGAAACGCACCCATCCAATCGCAATCCGGCCCCGCCGGAGCAGCTCGTTGGCTTCCCGCGCTTCAAGGTCGCATACCGCCATTAACTGCTCCGAGCGGTTAGGCCCGAAGATATGGACGTTGTAGTCCGCGTCTCGTCCTGTTTCCTGTCTCAGGGCCTGTCTGACGTCTTCCGTGGTTGTAACGCAGTCCAGGTCCATGATCTCCAACTGTATTTTGGAGGCCACGGTCCTGATGCTGCCCGCATCTCCAACGGCTTTTTATAGCGCACGTTGGAATTCGTCTCGTCCGTCGTCTGCGTTGGTCGGTATCTTGAGGAGGCACAGTCCAGTTTTGGTCTTCCTGAGACTCGTCACCTGCACGTGACTCTTCGTCGGGTCGACTGCCGTTTTTATTTGCCGTACTATGTCCGAGTACGTCTTGTCTGTCCCGGGCTTGACCAGGACAGCCGTTCCCCGTTGCTTGGGTCGTGGTCTGCCCTTGTCCGCTTGACGTTTCGCGTCCGCATTGTCCGGTCTGTCATTCCGTCCGTTCTTTGGTCTGGTCTTACCTCGTCCTAACGTCTGCCAGGGTTCGACCGTTTCCGCCGTAGGGGGCCTCTCTTGCGAGGACTCCGGGGTCGTCCCGGTCTTCTTCAGTTTCCGTTTTGTCCGTGGCGTCTCCTGTTCTTTCGTCTCCGTTTCTGTATCTATCGTCTCGTTTGCGGTCCGGTGCGGTTTCGGTGCCACCTTCGCTAGCGTGGGCAGCGCTATGTCGGCGGCCTCGAGAATCGTCTTTATTCCAGTCTTCCTATTCCAGTCTTTATATTCTCTTGAACTGCTGCTGCCTCAGCCATTTTCGTCGCTGTGCTCCTTATGAGCGTCAGTAGTTCCGTAATGTCTGTTCCTTCCTGTATTTTCGTTGGCAGTGTTGTCGGTAGTATTTCGGTGTCGACAGCGGAGGCGTAACTGGCTCCGCTGCCTGCACTCGAAGCACTAGCCGTCCTGGCGCGGACGCGCAGTTGCAACGTCTTGGTCCAAGTCATTCCGTCCGTTTTCTTCGTCGTTGTCGTCGCCGGGTCGTCGTTTTGTATTGGGGTTAGGAGCTCCGCGGTTTTTGATGCGTTTGTGCTTTTTTCTGTTTGTTGTGTTTCCATATTTGTTTGTTTGTTCAACTGCCGTTCCTCTCTTTGTTCGTGTGTGTGTATGTGTAGTTTGGAGATGGGATGCCAGAGCCCCTCGCCACCCTTTCTCTCAGCACAGACCGCCCCGCCACGGGAACCAGTAGCCTCACCAAGGCCCCCCCGCTGTTGCCGCATGGTCCTATCCGGGCGCCACCCGGCGTGACGACAACAGGGGGATTTTTCGCCGGCTGAAAGGGCAGCCAGGTTTTTGCAGGCAGCAGGCTTTGAAGAAAGTCACCAAAATGTATAAAAATAAAATTCAGTCGTCGGATCAGAGTCCAAAAAAAAATCGCAATGAGAATAGATTAAAAAAAAAAATAAAACGAAAAATCATAGGTTTAAGAAAAAATTTCGAACGAAGTATTGGGGAGTTTTTTTGCTTAGCTTGGATGACATGATGTATCCTCATTAGGGTGCTTTTTTTTTGGCGACAATTTTTTTTCTTCACTCCCATCTCGCGTTTTTGTAGGGAATACTTAAAAAAAAATTCCCTGAAAATTTGAGCCCTTAATATTAATTTTAAGTGCTCGCCCAAGGCGTCCAATGATTTTCCATTTAAAATACACGTAAAGTTTGATTTTTCTTCTTAAAAGTTCTACAGCTCAGAGGCATTTAATGATACGATCTTGGTCGATGAGCGGATTTTTTCAGAATTGAATGCTCTATAAAAGTGTCCATTGTGGCGTAACTGTAACTCGAACTGGCGAGGTCGTACGGGTCACGAAACCCAATTTTTTGATCAAATTCTCGTTTTTTTACCTCTATCTCGTAAACGACAAGAGCTACAGAAAAAATAGAAATGACAAATTTGACGGAAATTTAATTTCCTACAAAAAAGTATTCGAGCACTAAATCGCTAACATCAATATTTCTTGAGATATTCTGCTTCTGAGTTGAGGTAGTATGGAATTTTCATGGATTATTGAGCTAAATTGTATAAGTTGTTAATTGATTATTCTTTATTGTCACTTAAATCATCAAATATTTATTTATTAAGTTGCAAATGATTGAAAAGTTG
>JACEOJ010005575.1:0-10732 GCA_013761285.1 Campoletis sonorensis | reverse complement strand
TGTCATTTAAAAAAAAAAAAAATCTTGTAACAAATGTTTAAAAAAAATTAATTAATTAATGCGTTTTTATCAAGATGGCGGGCCATAACACTCGCTAAAAAGGTATGGCATTGCGCTAGCGCCAAGTTTATTTTTCATGAACTACTAAAAAACGCAAGAGTTTTTGTGTAACAAATCGTTTGAATACCATAATTTTTCCGACAAGTCTAATTAATTAGCCTGTAATTACGCCGCGCGGGACAACTCTGAAATTATTATTTTCGGTTCTCCAATCACCTAATTCGACCATCTAAGGGTCGCCATACTTGTAACAAATGACTTGAACTTTTCTGTCATCATCTCCCGGTCTAGAAGGGGTCGGGTTCAAAAGTGGTCGATTTGGCGTGGAATTACCCATATTTATTTATATATACATATGTACAATATATATTTTCTCTATATAGATATATAAACACACAGGCATTCACGCAAAGATTCATACAAACGAGCGATATGTGTAGGATTGAGACTGCACGCGATGCTCCGGCGCGACATGAGATTCGTCGAGAAAGCGCACAGCCGTAGTTCTATCATTATTATTATTCACTTTTTCTTTTCTTTCCTCTCTCTGTCTCGCTCTTCCTTGCTTACGATTGAAAAAAAAAGAATCACAAACTGTAGTCGAAGGTGAATGGTAGTGTATTCCTTTTTCCAACTCTGGTTCAAAAAGTTCTCATTTTTGGCCACAAGGAAACAACCGTATATGATATGTTTTTTCTTACACTTTCCAACAAAGATGCATTTTCGATGCTTTAAGAGCACATTTTTAGAGGAGCTTGAAGAGTAGGAGACGAAAAAAAAACGTGAAAAATCTAACTTTTTAAAAAATAATTACGTAATATTAACTTAGGTTATATAAATAAACGCGAGCTGTTTTGATCGCGTATCAATGGTGACAGCGTTGCGACGATTTCAATCACGACTTATTGCATAAAAAGAGATCTCGTGAAAATCATGAATAAAATTAATAAAACTTTGGAAACAGTGTAAATCAACAAAAATGTGAGAACAATTTTAATCAATGAAAATATTTGAACAATGGTAATGCATAAAAAATTTGGAACAACGTAAAAAGAATGAAGATCTCGAAATACGAGATATGATAGCAAGTATTCATGTAAAGGTACATTCGTTTGCAAATTAAAAAGAACTTTCATAAATATCCGAGTTTTGAAAATGGAACAAAGTCTGGTCTTCGAGAGATTTCATTTCCAACCAAATGTTGTTTGTGTGTGTGAGTCCAATTATTGATCATTAATACGCGACATGTATCGTGCCAATTTGATAACGTTGGGTTGATTTTTAAATCGTACGCATACGCTGTCTACCGATGCACTTGAATAAATACAATGCCATATGTACATTGAAGAAACGACGGTATTCAAATTGTATTGAATGCAAATTGTATGCACAAATGCGGTCGATATACATTGATGTCTAGAGATAATCAGACAAATAAAATAAATTTGTGGTCTCCTTTCGAGTTTTATATCAGTGTTGTTTGAATCTTGATTAATGAAAGTCTCAATTCGTCTCTTCAATGCAATACTTAACCTACTAGAACGAGCGTACATTTATCGATCACACATTCACAATTTCCCTGGCGATGGAATTTCTTCCATGGTCAAGAAAACGAAATAAGTCTCTTTTCGCCGAGAATAATTCTATGTACAAATACATAATTAATTTAAAAATTAAAAGAGTTTCAGTGTTCTTTTAGTTTGGTCTATTCCTGCATCTTAAAGATTAAAACAAATATGAACGATAATACAATGATGAATTATGTCGATGAAGTTCGACTCCGTGCTAGATTTTTTATCATGCAGTTGACGCATGATATTAAAACTGTTTTTGTACCTCTCTCAGGCAAAGAGGGAGGCATTTCGTAGTGTTTTTTTTAGTCGATCTCGTTGATGAGCTATAAGCTCGTTACAAACGCGTGCGCACGCGGCAATAGCCATTGTATATATGTAAAACGTATCACAGATTACACTCGCAAGTTAACACTGACGGGAGCGCGAGTGGCGAAAACAATCTTCCATAGGTTTTCGTTTTTTCAATGTCCTTAATCTCCTTTACCGATGGTGAATTTTGAGCTTTTTCCGAAGAGTTATTAAAATGATAAGTATTTCTTCAGTTTCGAAGGGAAGGGCAGCCCTCCCTATCGCATATCCGAGCATATTTTTGCTATTACTATTTCCGCTGCTGTTCTCGCGTCCTCGACAGAATCATGCTCGGCCACTTGAATGTCCCGTCTGAGTATGCTTCTGGCGAGGGTTTTTAAACTTCTCCGAACAGGGAACCCTCTGGCGTGTGGATAAACATCTGTGGTGTCAATTACGTTTTTATGAATTATTTTCAGTGCACGCAGGTCATTTCCCAGACCGTGTCCAACTAATATACTTTCCGCATAAATAAAGGTCAATAGATCGTTTTGGACATCAGCGAGTGATTTCGTAGCTTGTGCCAAGGTTTCAGCGGTAATGCCGCTGAACCGAGTATTATAATGTATAATCTCGGCACACGGTTTCACAAGATTATCATAAATCACTTGCCCGGTCATAGAGACAACTGTGACTCTCGTTAATTCGAGGCCCCACATGGTGAAACACATCTCGCAATCAATGGCATAAGCACCATGGTTGCTGTTCATCGGGGAAATGGGAGATTTTTGTGTTTTCTTATAACCCTTGAAAGGACCGTTGCATCCAGGAGTTAAGCCCGTCCAAACGTGCTTTGAGGCACTCGTACAGCCGCTAAAGTTTTCTGGACGCTGGCAACATTCCCATATGCTCACGTCCACGCCGGGTACCCGAGAATTCAATAATTTACCTCAATGATAAATGCACGTCTCATTTTTCGTATACACTCCAGTTTCATAATCCACTGTGTAAAACTTCTTACACCTAGCGCACTCGTGATCCCTGAGACTCGAGGAAACGTATGATTCACCGATTTCTGCAGATTCCAAGTTCGACGCTGTAACTCGAAAAATATCTTCCGAGTCACAAGATGACGACGACGACGAAGAGGAGGACGATGATGACAATGGAAATGCTTCACCTACGTCCGAATTCTTATCACTGTCGGAAGAGCACTCCGGTTCTTGATCGGAGTTTTCGACCGAACTACCACTGCCGGTGCCACTGTCAATCTCGGATTCGGTCGGCGTCACGGTCCACACCCTTTCGGCTTTGTTTACAGTGTTGCATTTGCTTCCACTCTTGTTACTCGGTACGAATTCCCGCGCGTTCGCATCCAAGTGACAACGCCAGTTCAGGTTAGCTGGATTGATCGGAGGCTTGATAGTCGGAGGCCGTTGATAATGGTGTATAATAACGGTACCGGGCTCATTACCGCATTGGATGGGGTAACCGTACCTAGAGAACGACGATTCATCAAGTACGTATCTCTTCATGTGACGAACGAGAGCTGACTCGCTTAATTGATTGAACTGATTCATCGTCGATTGATAATCAGTATTGTCCATTGTGTTGTTCAGGTACCTGAAGTCATTCCTCGTGTGTGTCCTCGGAATCATGTTTGCACTAGGGTTTATATAATGAACACGTGGAATTTGTACTGTCGACGAGTACCAAGATGTTTGGTAATAGTTTGGAGCCATATTTGAGACTTTTGGATTTTCGTTAGATTTTTTATTGATCCTGGGTAAATTTGAATTTTGTGTTTTCGTCGAATCCGCTCGGACCGGACTCTCGTCACGACAATGACGCGATTTTACATCAGGCTGATGATGTACACGATGATGCCGGTGACGCGTTTTAGTAGCGGTTACTAAGTCGTCAGTGTCCTCGTCACGGTCACGAACACGTTGCTGTTCTCGAGGTGCTCTCGTTCGATTTTTCCGCTGTCGACGACTCAAACTCGTACGGTCGGCTGTGACGGTTATGACACCTTCGTTTGTTCCTTGTGACAACGAAGACGACGAAGACGAGGACGATAGCGAGGATCGTACCTTTTGGAGCTGCTTGTCGGACGGACTCGAGAACGAGATGAGAGACTCGTTGCCGTTGCGGTTGCGGTGGTCGCTATTTGTCGCTACGGCGCTCACTGTCGAAGGACTTGAACTTCCGGATCCCGAAGTATTTCCTTGGCAACGTGACTGTTCCTCAGGGCCGTAATCCCCCCCTCCGTTGCTGCTGCTGGCGTCCCCGAGCTCTGGTTCCTCTTCCGGCACCAGGTCGCAATCTTTATGTGCACACACAAAACATATGCGTAAATGAATCACCGGAAAACAGATTTGTCTTGGTTTATGTTTTGTTTGCTTAATTCTATTACTTTCGTTTCTTTTCGTATTTCGTTAATCCTTTCATTTCTGGGCTATTTATCAAGCGTAGTTAAAACAGGAGGCTCGGCACACTCATCAGGCACACTCGAAAATTTGTTGCAATCCATTTATTCACGCGTTTTAATCGTTAGGCATGTTAAAGTCTCCCTCTATCTTTCTTTTTCTTCTTTCTCCCTTTTTTGTTCGACGAGTCGAATCTCAACGGCTCCGCTGGCTATTCGCGTGTACTTAGCAACGCAATAATCCTATCGAGATCCAATAGAGAACACGTTACACGAATGGCATCGACACTAGACTGATAAAAAAAAATCATTTTTTTCTTGCAGATTCACAAGCATTCATTGGATATTAACAAAATACATGTTTCGATAGAAAAGAACTCTAAGCACTATCATTTAATATTTAGAGGTCTCTGTGTTGATTGGTTTGTCATTTGCTTTTTCCAATGACTTCATTCGAAGTAAATCCGATCATACTAATCATATCATTAAATAATGATGGAAATCACGTTCAACCGCTGTTTTTTAAAGACAAAGTTCATCGGCGATAGAAGAACTTGTAATACGTATTGAACTCCACGCAATGAGAAATAGAAGAATCGTCGAACTTGAAAAAAACTTGAAATCCAAAAAGTGTATGCGCGCAGGCACGAAAAAAAATCAAGTCATAAC
Organism: Campoletis sonorensis; assembly: GCA_013761285.1. NCBI lineage: Eukaryota > Metazoa > Arthropoda > Insecta > Hymenoptera > Ichneumonidae > Campoletis > Campoletis sonorensis. Next base: position 5,713 of record JACEOJ010005575.1, on the reverse strand, counting down.
GAGGCGTGAATAAATGGTAATGGGGAGGATTTGATGGAGTGTTAGTTCTTAAGATTACATTGAAATTGCCACACAGTGGAGAAACATTAACATATTTTATGCGTTTTTTCGACTAGATTTGCAAGCCCTGTTCGATGTCAACAAAAGAGTTCAAGTCTTTGTTGATCATGCGTTAAAATAAAAAAACGACTAAAATCCATTGACCTACATGTAAGACCACAGGATGGTCATTGAGAGAAAATCAATTCATCGACTTTGCGGGAAATGATTTTTTCAAACAACGATACATGGTTCAAGTTCGAGTAGAAGATTTTAAAAACTATGAAAAAGTTCTTATCTTCGCATGCTGGTCAGATTATGGACTCATGGTTTCAGGTTAAACTTCGAAAACAAAATAGCGAGCAAAACATCGTGATGATTCGAGGTCTTACGAGTAGAAGGAAACCACAAAATATGAGACGTATTTCAGCCACAAAACAGCATGAACAACTTCCGGCCTCGAAAATCATGTCACAAAAATATGAAGCCAAGATTTTTTATTCTTCCTTTCCTTATTATTCAATCATCTCAAATCTCAATCGTCTTATCAAAGGTTAACTTTTTTATTTTTTTTCATGCCATCGAGCTCCTTCGATTTTGTTAGACAGATAGAGGGAAAAAAATTGAAGCTTGCGTTACGATGAGGGAGCAAAGGGAAAACGATGGAAAGAGTGTCGATATATGTGTAGCAAGGAAGTGAGAAAAGTCGTCTAGTCAATACTGGGAAGTCGACATCCTCACGGTCGCACGCAATTCATTCTCTTCGTTCGTTTGTACTTGTTACTTGAACCGTGTGCTTCTGACGTTACATATGTTAGCGTTTGCATGTTCAATACCGTTGCATCATTATAGAATCATCGTCAACGGGTTCGAAGAAACATGAAGGTTCTCTCTCCGACTATGACTAAGCGAGGGGAAACATTTTCTACTACAGAGATCGCTCTGTACTGCTGCATCCTTCTACTACTGAAATTCGCACGGTGCAGTAATTATCAAAGAAATTATTGAACCTAATGGAATATTCATCATAAGGAAGCGCTTGAATTCATCGTGCGTGATACGGTTATAGAATAGGGACGATAAAGTTATTGAACCAGCGATAGTGTCTTTTAATCTTTTTTGATTAATCATGGGGAATAGAAATGAGGACAGAATAGAATTGATTGAAAAAAAAATCCGTATTCAAATGACCTATTCTCTAATCATATTTTTGCCAGTCTCTATAAAATAATTGAATGATAATATTCACAAGAATATCTCAGCAACATTTTACAATAAGATAAGTTGATAGAATTTCCATTTTCGAAGAAATTTCATTAAAGAAGTGATCAATCCAGCAATGTGTGCTATCAAAAATAGCGGAAGAGATTGCATTGGTTCTTGCACGCTCTTCTCTCTGTTGCTCTGTATTTATTTTTATTTTCTCGTTTAACGAGCGAGAAAAGAGAAGCCCCATAACGGTGCATCAACGGTGGAACGATCGTACGTTTTTTTCCTCCCATAGTACCGGTAACACGGTAACACGGTAACACCGGTAACAGGGACTACTCTTGCAGGAGTAGAGCCACAGTAACCCACTCGTTCGCTCCCGTTACTCATGTCTTACGATTACATGGCTTATATATGGCTTCAAGGTACGGTATCGTACGTATAGTACAAAGTTCAACTGACAGGAAAACTTCTGTTCGAATGATCTACGTGCAGTACACCGCCTAACACGTAAATTCTTATTTCTCGCATATTTACACTCAAATTGAAATTCGGTGAACTTCAACTTCAATACCATTTTGTTAATATCATTAATGCTAAATAACAAAACCGTTTATTGTCAAAAATGACAATTATTTCCAATTGAAATGCTAACTTTTTGAGTACTGTGTTCTAATCAAGTGTCCACTGTGTTTTCCAATTCGAAATAATTTTTTCTTTCGTCAATTTTTTGCGCTCTGTAATCAACAGGTGTTCGAGATAACAGAGAATTTGATAATACATCTATCGAAGGTCAGCTCGAAAAAATTGTAACGTGCGAAATATTCATGAGCAGTCAAAAAAAAATTCGTAAATTCACGAGAGACGGCACCTTGAACCATTATATTTGTTACAACTGCAAGAGAATTTTTTAAAAATGATTCTGAAGCCATGTTCATTTGAATCTTTTTCAAGCATGATCATGCCTATCGTTGCGCGAATATTTCCAGAACGATTTCGATGACGATTTGTTTTTTTTTTTAGACAAACAATAACAGGATGGCCTAAAAAAGGAGTATCTCGGTACACATAATCAATCGATTTCATCATTCGGTGAGATAATAATGCTGACCTTGCTGGTATAAAGTTTTGTACGCAACGAACGTATTTTTTTTTTTTTTTTCGACCTGCGATTATCGTCACGAATGTTGATCGTGCAGTGTCCACAAGATTCATATCTAAAGATTGCGTTCAATGCTAATAGAATAAGTACGGTTATTGTAACATGTATCTCGATAATACGTCATTGCAAAAAGAGTTCGTCAACTGTACTCCCGTTCGGAGGCACGTCTCTATTTCTTTTTTCTTTTCTTTTGTCTCCAAGTTCATGAACTATACATTTTACAACATGCAAAGTAAAAATTTGAAACGGAAAATCATGTACAATCGAATTTTATTCAAAGAAAATAGTTTTCCCGATATTTTCGATAACTGTACAGAACGTAAGAATAAAATGAGAACTCTTCAGTTTCCTCAATGAAATTCCCCTTGCTTTTTGAAACACGAAAAAGTGGACGCTAGAAGTCGAAGACTTTTTATTGGAGAACAAAATGTAAAAGCGTGAGCATAGAAAGAAGCAGAGCTAAAGCTGACCGTGAAAGAATCAGTGGGTCAGTGGTGATTCGCCACAATATAGATATACATCGCGATGCTATCCTGGGAATTTAATGGCGAGGAAAATGAAACAGGATTCACCGTGTGTATATTTTATTCGTGTTGCTAAACTCGCTCCACTCGACTTTTCTGCCGATGTGTTGAATTGGGGTCAAAATGTAGTCTCATTAATGTTAGAAAACTATTAAATGTGATCTAATGAAGATTGATAAATAAAAGAAAAAAAAATAGTAACTCGGTTTACGAGCTTCGTCGCCGACGAACTCCAGGGAGAGGCAATGGGGGAGACAATGATCAAAAAGAACAATCACTATTGTCGTTGAGTCAAGGTCAATAAAGCGTAACGTGAACTGAATTTACGAAGATTCAATGGGTCCGAAGAAATAAAATTGCAAGTGAAAACAGTTAAAGCCATTTCGGTTATAATCTGGCGAATTTCTTGATGCAGAGGTAGTGGTATCAATAATAATTATTGAATATCTTTTGCCGTACACTGAAGAACCGATTTATGTGTGTCAACGAAATTCATTTTGTAGTTTAAGGAGTCATTAATCCAAATATTATTTAATTGCGGTATATAAGTTGAAATAATGTAAACAAACTGTGTGCTGTTGAAGTTACTAAAGATTTGTTGAACGATACTAACAGTGTTTCGGTAACTTGTTGATATTCTTACGATCTCTCACGACACATTCGTTTTTATTCGTGAAATCTTTGTTTCGAATACTATTGATAAAATTTTCATCTAAAAACTCGATAAAAAAGTAATTCAACTGATTCATTTGTTGATACACTCAATTAGGACATCAATCAAGATTTTGGTGTCATTTAAATTATGGCTGTGGCTACTCGTCCGGCTAGTTCGTATACGGGTAGCATGTCCGGACGAATAAGCAATCCTTGGTCGTCCGGGTAAAGCGGACATCTCATTGGATAAAGCGTAGCCGGACGAATATTATTCATCCGACTATCCGGACGACTAGCCACTGCGTTAAATTATATTCAATTAAACGTATCGAATAAAATAATGCGATCCAGCGATCCAAATTTTGATATTTCCAAAAAAATCAGTTTTCCAGTGTACGTTTTCTATTCGGCTACGCGGCGCAAGAATCAGCTAACAGAACGTTAATCGCTATTACAATTTGATTGGAAAAATAATGTTTTTTGTGAGTATGATTGCGAAAATTTGAGCCAAACGAGAAAAAAAAGACACAACAAGGTAAACGAAAACAGGTACGAAAATAAAAGCTCCAAGCTCCGATAAGTATTTAGTTAGAGAATTATAGATGGTTATACATATAAATATATGTGTATATGTTTGTGTGTATATACATGCGAAATAACCAGGACGGCACACGCCGTTCTCTCTCGTCGAGAAACAGTTATCGAGTCTCTTAGTCGTTGCCCACCGATCGATTTCTCTCGAAACGACCTACATTGAAATTTGTGTCTATTAACCGTGCAAGGACTATCCGGTCATGTGAGCTCTTTTCGAACGACGCGAGCCTAAAAACCTTTTCTAACTTCTTTAGTGCGTTCGAGCACCGATTCAAATCATTGACATAATGAAAGCTACTGTTTGCACATCGAACGATATCTTCAGAATGAAATTTCAAGTCAAAATTAATAAACTTTGCGATGTTAATTTTTTGATCAATTTTATGTTCGAGATCTTCTGGACGATAACAAAAAATTAAATGGTTCTACGTTGAACTAACCATATTTATATAGTATTTACGTATTTACCTGATAGAATCGTTTGACAAAAGAAATATGAGTTTATAATTGCTCAAGATCTTATCTCGATCGAAAAAAAAATCAGGATTTATTATATTTCATTCATATTTCTATTTCGCAGAAGAGCAATTCTAGAAAAAGTGTAAGCCGATGATCGAGAATTCACAAACGATCGATGGTCGATTTTCGAGGAAAACTGATCGATGCTGTGCAAGCAACGTTGAGACGCAAGGTAAGAATTCAAATGGACGAAAAAATGATGCAGCCGAGCCCACACACACACAGTGAAAAATACAAAATTGCGGAGAAGTGTTTAACGTTGTTTGTTTTGGCGTTTCGTATGTAGTATGTTTTTTTTTCGAGTGTGCTCATTTTGTTCCTTATTGTTTTTTATAATGGGAGAAAAACGACATGTTTAACATACCTTCGGCGCAGCTTGCAAGGAACTTGCCGTTGCTTGAGAAATTTATGTCGAGGACAGGCCCGGTATGACCCTTGAGAGCTCCAACCATCCACGGGTGCGCGAACTCCTGTTGTGCCTCCCGACGTTTTTTATTCTTAGCACGTTTTCCACTCGTTGTATTACCATTCGCATTTACGCTCGTTGTTGTACCGGGATTTTGTGAGCTCGATGAGGAATCGACGTTCACCGAATTTCGGTCACCATCACCGTTACGACCCAACGCTTCGCTGCTTGTCACTAAATAAAAACAAACAATTCAGAACATTTTAGTTTACAGAAAACAAGAAGCACTGGTTTTTTCTTTGTTGCAAATGATGACCTCTGAGGTCTTGAGTGACGACATATACAATCGAGTTGTGCTAATGGTTTCTTAATTCACTAATTTGCGAAAATTTTTAACGAAACAATGATTGAACGGATTAACGTTGAACATTTTTCTCACCGTCGAAAATTCTTCGACAAACAAGGAATCGGAAAGAAATTTCGTTTTAAAATAAAAACCGCAACACTGACTCCGATGTCGGACCAATTAATTATAATTTTTTTTCTTTTTATATTTCCACTGTGACGTAACTTTTGGCCACGTCACTCGTACGAATGGTTGTCGAC
>JACEOJ010005571.1:31225-48227 GCA_013761285.1 Campoletis sonorensis | reverse complement strand
CCCCGTGACCCCATCCGCTCTCCTTACTACTACTACTACTACTACTACTACTTATAATTTCCATTATTTCAACATTCGGTTTGCTCAACATACAAGCGTCTTCATTTTGTGGGTGCATCCATGCATCTTTATTTTATTTTCAGGTATACATAATGGAACATGTGCTAAAATCGAACAAAAATTAGGCCGAAACCTAATTCGGCTGCCATGCCGTCACCACATGTTCGAAATTGTGTTGAGAGTTGTTTTTGAAGTCTATTGGAATGCAACTTGTGGTCCTAACGTACCTATTTTCGGACGCTTCAAAATGTACTGGGAAAAAATTAATCAATCGAATTATCAAAGTGGTATGCAAGACAGAGTTGTGGCCAATGCTTTGGAACCGAAATAGCTCGAAATAATTGCTGTCATCCACCATTTTTTAGCGGTAAATTACTTGAATTATATTTGGATAGCATGGAAGTTGTTATCTGAAAAGTTACTCCACTTTCGTATTTTCTTTTTGTAAAATAGATTTCTCAACCACGAGATGACTACCGAAACCTTCTGGAGTTGTCTTTGATTTTTTTGGACGGTTTTCCGGAACGAATAATTCATTTTAAACATCCAGGAGCCATGCACCATGCACGGTGGATGGCTAAAGCTATTTATAGCTTGAAAATGTTTTTTTTTAGAAGCGAATTTTCATTTACCAACCAAGAAATTGATAGCTTACGGCATGTCTGCATTTTTGTTGTTTCAATTTACGTCAAAATATGGTACGCGTGTCCTTCTGCTATTCAAGCACCAAATAATGATTTGCGATTCTTCAAAGAGTTGATTCTCTATAAAAATACCAACTTACCAGTAGCGGAGAAAGCTTTAAAAGAAATAGCTGATCATTGATGGTATTTGAACGATGAGTTGGCTCTTCTGGCTCTATTCGACGACAATACTTCCGTAGAAGTAAAAAAAAAAAAGTGTGAAGTTATTCGAAATCGAGAAAATACGGTTTCCAAAACGAAGCAATACATCATCAAAGAAAAAAAAAAAAAAACATTTTTGAAGAAAGATTTGAGTGAGTTTGTATCCGAGAATTCATTAACCATTTTCAAAATTTTTGATTTACCCTATGACTTCCTGGAAGTCGATGTCTGTGGTCTAACCACGAAAGTTATCAAGACAATTCTAATTTATTTACAAATCTGAGAGTGGTGAACGATACTGCAGAGCGGGGTATTGCATGAATAGAAGCATACAATAATTGTTTCACAAAAAATGAGGAACAACTACAATATCTACTAAGAGTTGTACAAGAACATCGTCAACGGTTTCCAGATTGTTGAAAAAAAAATCTGAAATAAACATAGTTGTTTAACATTGCAAATATTATGCTTGCGAATTTTTACGAGTTCATCTTATAAAATCAACCTCCACCCCACGAGGACCTGTTCCTGTTCTTGTTCCTGTGGGTCCTGTGAAAAAAACTTCTAACGTGTTATCGAAGTCCTCTCAGTACGAAAAATTGAAAAGTGAAAATGAAATATTAACGAGGTTCACGCGCCATAATTATAATGGTTTATACAAAGTAACAGCAAAATCATCAGAAATAATTTTTTCCAAGATAATATTTTGAAATTTTGCGTGAATCTTCTTGAAAATCTTATTATGAGGTGTTGTTTTATGAAGAAGTCTGGTGTTGGTGGGAAAAGAATAAAAATAACACGGCGGGAGAGTAAATAAAAAGAACAAAGAATGCTTTATTTTAACGGTGAGATATAAAATAACCCGATAGAGAACGACGCCTGAGATACGTCAACCCGAATTACACTTGAGAATTGACCCGTGGTCGAGCCCGAACTCGAGACCAAAGATGGTGGCCGAAGCGTCCTTGAAAAACGTGCCCGTGGTAATCCCGTATTATCGTTGCAATCGTTGCACTTATTTTCCCGAATAATGTCTGGTTGAACGTAATAATGTCCCGGTCAAATTATAATTGAATTCGTTTGATGTCCCGTGGTAATTTTGATGGATAATTTTGATACGAAAAGGAGGAATGTGACTGGCACGCTACGGCTCTCGGATCAAGACTGATGTAATCGATGAGACGATCGACGAAGACGCGCCACGCGCATGAGTCGTGTGTCGCGTCGAGCAAGCCCGGTGAGTGTCCAGGAGGTGTCGCTGCCCGTGGGACCGCGAGAACTAGCGCCCGATCGCTCGTATCTCGCTGCTCCCGTATTTCGTAGCCCGGAACGTGGCAACAATTGCGGTGGAGCACGAACCCGACCCGAGTGCTCACGACCCGCAGGAATTTTACTAATTCCTGAACAGGTGTTAAAAATTTGAGATGGTTTCTCGGTCTAGTAATCGAGATACTCAGTAAATCGCAACTTCCCACAGGAAGTTACGAAAAAAGACGATTTTTCACAACAAATAACTCGATTTCTAGACCGTAAAACTTTCTCAAATTTTATCTACAGTTGAATATTATTGTTAATTTATACGAATATTGAACAACTATACCTGGAATTCGTCTAAAACATGCCTAACGCATGAAGCTCCTTAACAGTACATATTAAAAGTGAATTGATGAAAATTGGTAGATTTTGTCAACACCTTTCATTGCTATAACGATTGCTGCGATGAAAATAGCAATTTTTCTCCAAAAAATGAGTTTTCAAGGCAGAAAATTATCGAATTAGGCATTCTGAATTTTTTTTGACATAACATCAATGCAAATAACATGACCTCCAAAAAAGATGGTGCGATGTTTTACGATAAATCTGATAGTTTTGCCGGAAAAGTGGAAAAATCGTAAAATCTACCATAAATCGAACTTTGACAATGTATAACTCTCGAAAGTGTAGATTTATGATAAAATGACAAGACATCTTATTTATAGAGCTGTTGAGGGTAACGACCCCGCTCCATTCGAGTTCGTAGACATTGAGGTTCCCACGCACGGACTACGTGCGAGCGACCCTCTTAATGTGACGCGACCCACGAATGAGCCCTAGCCTGCTAGGCGCATAGGGCCCGCGAGTGCTGCTGCCTTATCTAAGGAATGCACTTTACCTAAAACCAACATTTGGTCGGCGCCCGGCTGTCGCCTAGGCTAGCGTGAGAAAAACGTCTTGTCTCCGGCGAAACATTCCCCCTCTAAAGAAAATTGAAGAAAAGTCTTGGCGACGGTAGGGCCCCGAGCAAAGAAGGGTGGCAGTATTGGACGAGGTCCAGTGTAAGTGGGTCGACTCCGCGCAACTCATTTTCGTTTCCTGACGAAAACCCTTTTTTCTAATCTACGCCGCAAACAGTAGAGTAACAACGTAGTCTGTTTTCTTATAATAAATCATAACTATAGTGCAAGAGTGTAATATTCACGAGTTTAAATAAACGTTATAAATATCCTCGATAAATATTCGCGAGTGTTTGATTAGCCAACCCTTTGCCTATCTCCAGGCGATCCTAAACCCATCTCCCTCCGTTTCCACGTAACAAATTGGCGATCCTGCCAGGATATAGTTAAGCGACCGCTCTCAGCAGAAGTCACACTGACTATATCGATCGTCTATACTTGGAGCCTTCTGCAACAAGTCAGTGCAAACCAACAACGCGTGTTTAGTGTACCCCCAGAAAACAGCGTCCCTTCGAATTTCGTCCTCCGCGTCGAAAAGACTCAAGTGCGTGAAGTGAACCAGTGCTATCGCGATAGTGACGTCACTCCGCTAAGAAGAAAAGGGACCGTCGGATCTGGCCGTAACCGTCCAGTCAGAGAAGATTCCAGGCTTCAAAGCAGTCCGAGCGTCAGTTATAAGGAAAATAGCGGAATGATTTCTCACGTCATTTCCCTACTCCTTCTGTTCTCCCAAACGTAAGTCAATCTTATCTCAGAATATTATTCACTTGTCGAGGGCCCAGAACATAAACAATCAAGAGAAAAGAATTTCTACTTGGACGCGAATAAATTAGTCAAAAAAAAAAAAACATAATTTTTGCAACTTGAAAGAGAAAATAGTCGTTTCACGACACAGTAAACTATTAAGCGAGAAGTTAATTGATCAAGTCGAATCAAGATGAATTCCGGAAACGCAAGAAAATATATTGACCGAAATGCTCAATTGAGAACGGAAAGTCAAAGGTTAGAAGTAGCCTTTCGAAGGAACATACGCCTACCGAAATGCAATTATTAGAAGAGACAATCAAGGGATTGTTCATAGAACGATCCTCGATCCGTACAATACTAGAAGAGTTACCCGGCGCACGGGAAACCCTTGACGAATTGGACGTCGATCCAGACGACATTAGCGATGACGTAGCTGTCGATCTTCGCCGACAAAGAGCCCGCGAGCAAGCGCAGCGACAGCGATCAAACGAAACCCCTCAGGCACAGCCGCAGGCAGACGAAGCCGCCCGAGCGCAGCAACAGGCAGACGAAGCCGATCGAGCGCGCCAGCTCGAGCAGGACCAAGAAATGGCACGACGCCTGAACGAAGAAGAGAGAAATATTGTACTCGCGAGGCAACATGCGGATCAACAGCCTCCCTCAGGACGACGAACGCCAGAGCCCATTATCTTGGACGACGACCCTCCGGCCATACTTTTTATGCAAATTCCTCATTCCAGAAAAAATCAGGGATCACTTGCACAACCTAGAGCCTTTTTTCCATGTTATGCATCATTATATTCAAAGAATCTAAGAAAAGAGAGCTAAAAGAAAAGTGTGTTTGGGAGAAGTGACCCCCAAGAAAGTTCGGCACCGGAAAGTTCACCCCTCGGCAACGTTTTTGCGGTTAGGCAAGATGTGTTTTATACCAAGGTTTTTACGCGAGATGTTTTTTATTTTATACCAAGGTTTTTTGAGCGGGATGTTTTTATTATACCAAGTTTTTTTGGTTTTTCTTTCTTTGAAAAGTCTTAAATTTTTTAGGCGAAGTTGTACAAGGTTTTTTAGGCGATGTTTTTTTTTACCAAGGTTTTTTAGGCGGGATGTTTTTTGCCAATATGTGTTTTTTTTTACCAAGGTTTTTTAGGCGAGATGTTTTTTACCAAGGTTTTTTAGGCGAGTGTGTTTTATACCAAGGTTTTTTACGCGAGATGCTTTTTACACCAAGGTTTTTCGAGCGAGATGTTTTTATTATTTGTTATACCAAGTTTTTTTAGGTTTTCTTTCTTTGAAGGGTCTCAAATTTGTTTAGGCGAAGTAGTCCAAGGTTTTTTAAGCGATATGTTTTTTTTTTTACCAAGGTTTTTTAGGCGACATGTTTTTTGCCAAGGTTTTTTAGGCGAGATGTTTTTTGCCAATATGTTTCCCTTTTACCAAGGTTTTTTAGGGGAGATCCTTTTGCCAAGGTTTTTTAAGCGAGTGTGTTTTATACCAAGGTTTTTTACGCGAGACGTTTTTTAATACCAAGGTTTTTCGAGCGAGTAGATTTATCTGTGAAAAGAAATGAAAAGAGAGTCACCAACAAATGGACTTGTCCAGGCTTTTTTCCCCGGGGAGGGGATTTTTGGCTAGGATATCACTCCTATTTTTCTGACTCCGAATTTTTTGTTTATTTAAAGTGTTTCGAATTTTGACTGGGCAAGGTTTTTTAAGCGAGATGTATTATAAAGGGGGTCACCAACAAATGGACTTGTCCAGGCTTTTTTCCCCAGGAGGGGATTTTTGGCTAAGATATCACTTCTTTTTTTTCTGACTCCGAATTTTGTATTCATTCAAAGTGTTCCGTATTTTGATTGGGCAAATCAAAGATTGGGCATTTCTTTAGCTCGAATGAAGGATAAGCACGTGCCATTGTCTCATTTTCTGGCGAGAATACAATTTTCGACGTTTTACCATCAGCTTTGAAAAAAAAGCAGATTTTTCATCAATTCGTAGCGGATAATTTATTGTGTTAGCTTGGTGGGAGTACAATGCTGACTTTTTTCCTGAAAATATACTCGGTGGAGCTCAATTTCAGCCTAAATTTATGGCATTATCTCATTCCCTCGCCGAAATATGATTTTTGGCGCATTACCACGATTTTCGCTGAAAAATGACGATTTTTCATCAATTTTTAAACGAAAATCGATCGTCTCCGATCAACGACATTGAAATCATGATTTTTTTTTTTTATCCAAATGGTTTCTTTAGCTCGAACGAAGGATAAGCACGTGCCATCGTCTCATTTTCTGGCGGGAATACGATTTTCGACTTTTTACCATGAACTTTGAAAAAAGCAGATTTTTCATCAATTTGTAGCGGATAATTTATTGTGTTAGCTTGGTGGAAGTACAATGCTGATTTTTTTCCTGAAAATATACTCGGTGGCTACATTTGAGCCTGAATTTATGGCATTATCTCATTCCCTTGCCGAGATATGATTTTTGGCCCATTTTTTTTTGTTTTGGATAGAAAACGAATATAAATGCTGTATATATGCTAAAGAGTTTTTCTATGATAAATAATAAATGCTGTATATATGCTAAAGAGTTTTTCTATGATAAATAATAAATGCTGTATATATGCTAAAGAGTTTTTCTATGATAAATAACAAATGCTGCATATATGCTAAAGAGTTTTTCTATGTAAATAATAAATACCTTCAAACTTGAGGAACTCCAACACCGGTCTTCGCTGTAAAAAAGAATGGGTGAGACCGGTGACATGTCAGGATCGAATAATAACTTCGTAATTTGGTGTTGATCACTTTATTGAGTTCTCGACAGGTGTATATATGCCATAGAGTCTTTCGATAATAAATAATAAATACTTTAGTACTTGAGGAACTCCAAGCGGTCTTCGCTGTCAAAACAATTCGGTGAGACCGGTGACATGTCAGGATCGAGTAACATCGTTCTTTGATGTAAATCTCATTGATGAGTTCTGGGCATGCTGTATATATGCTAAAGATTTTTTCTATGATAAGTAATACATACCTTCGAACTTGAGGAACTCCAACACCGGTCTTCGCTGTAAAAATTAATGGGCAAGACCGGTGACATGTCATGATCAAATAACATCGTTCTTTGATGTTGATCTCGTTGATAAGTTCTGGGCATGCTGTATAAATAAATGCTGTATATAAACTGAAGAGTTTTGCTATGATAAATAATAAATACCTTCAAACTTGGGGAACTCCAACACTGGTCTTCGCTGTCAAAATAAATGGGCAAGACCGGTGTCATTTCAGAATCGAATAACTTCGTACTTTGACGTTGATCTCGTTGTTGAGTTCTCGGCATACTGTATATATTCCATGATGATGAAGAGTACGTTGCGATTGCCGACAACAACTGACTAATAACCTTACTCAACAGTGGGGTTATCTTTTCGATCTCACTGACACTTTTACAAAAACACGTTTAAATAAAACCGTGCGAACTTTTCGCACGGTTTTATTTAAACCGTGAAATTTTCTCGAAATATGATCGCCGCACGTAAGCCCGCACTCCACACACTTACAACACTCTTGACGAGTCTCTTGACCTCACACTTTTTCGTCATCCACTGACGTTGATTTTTTTTTTTTTAACGTCTTCGCACTTTTCTTTCGACGACACTTGAACCCGAGACTCGATCTGCCGAGTCTCCTGAACTCTTTCCCAGATTCCCGATTTTCGAACGTTTCTGTATATCCGCGAGATCAAAGGACACATACATATGAAGACGTATTAGTGTTATTCGTATTACTCGTAACCAAAACTTATTGTCGAATGGGAACACAGGGATATGTCGTCAGTCGCGACCAATCAGAAACAAAATAGCCACACGAGCCCTTTCTCTGTGTCATATACATACACGCACGCATACTTCGATCATCGCATAATTTTGCCCGTGCAAAGTTTTTTCTCAGCAATTACGGCATCAATCGGGTCGATTTATGGCTCAATCGAAGGGGGATAACTTAATTAGTCTTCAGTTCAAATTTCAAATCATATGATTACGCCTGGGCTTAGTAATTCAAGAAAGAGTTTCCCCCCACCCTTGAAATCGTTTTATTCAGAGATAATATACTCGGGTGAGCCTCGAGCAAGCAGACGACAGACAGAGATGTCAAATGTACTTGTCCCGAGACTCTGCCGAGTCTCTTGATTTCGAATAATTCAACGAAAATAATCAAACGAACTGTGATTCTTCATTACCACCTTTCCTCAATTCTGATTCAACTTGGAAATTCTTCAACCATCTGCAAAAATTGGTACGTAATAAAAATTTTACTATCGTCCGTTACATTGTGTAAAGTTTATATCATCTTCTAATCTCGCGTATGTCATTTCTTTATTTCTCCAAATGTTTTCTTTCGACGGATTTTGTATTCAATTGCTACCTATTGTTATGAGGAACTATATTAATCGTGAAATGAGTCAAATTGAATGGGGTAATCGATTGTTTTTATGGAGAATACACTCTCTAGGCCATCCTGAGCAACTTTCCGCAAGGTTAGGCTCGAAAAGGCCAGTTGTCTTGCCTAACGGGGTTTTTCGAATATCGAGTAAAAGGGAGGTTCATCTCTCCTTGACTGGGATGAAAAACCACCGGGTGGGACGTAACACAAGCAAGCGGTCAAGAAATCGTTGAAGGAAGCCCAGAGGGAGGAAAGACTTCGGAGAGAAATCCAACAGCTCGACCTGATTTCGAGAGCGTCGGTCCGAGAAGTCGAGGAGCAGCAGATTCTGCTCGAAGGAGCCCAGCGGAACCATAGAAGTAAAATGAGCCTGGAACCCTTGAAAAAGATATTGAAGGAAGAAAACATCTCCATCTCGAACGGGCTTGCGGCCAGACTCGAGACCGTCCACCGGAAATGGGAACACTCAAAGGACTCAACGTCGAGGTCCACCCAGAGACCGGAACGATTCGACCTCATTGACCCGCAGCTCGAACGTTTCCGAGTTAATCGAGCATACCAATGGACGGACGGAACCCAGAGACTGAAGATCAAGATGGGAATCTCCGACGACTGAACGGATGGAGGCCAGGTGGCCCTGGTGGCCCAGGAGGCCCAGGCGGCCCAAGAGGGCCAGGCGGCCCAGGAGGCCCAGGAGGACCTAATGGCTTAACGGGCGACCCGTTCGGTGGGCCACCAAACCCACCTGACGGCCAGTACTACCCGGAATCGGGAGAAAATCCACCGGGTCGACCTTCGGGAGGTGGAATGAAGGCAACGGAATGTTTGCTGCTAGTACCCAAACTGGACAGGCAGACTCCGATACTGGGTCAGGCAGTTTAAATTTGCCTGTCGGTTCGCATGGAGCTCCCAAAAAGCGTCCTTCGTCTCGATGGTATTTGTCCAGAAGATATCCCACGAAATCACGAGATTTTCGACTGGTATCATCGATACGTAAGTTGGACTCGTCGAGTTTGTCACCACTACGCATCTCGGTTACCTGCCTGGTTTCCAGATATGTATGGATAGACCTCGCCAGGTCAAACAGACGGGAACCATATTGGACTACATTTCCAATTTCAGTCTCGCACTACAAGCCGTTGAAGAAGCCGATCAACGGAACCAAGCCAAAGGTTCCCTGGACCACATGCCCTTGGTCTACGATCCTGCATCCGTGGATGAACATGGAGATAGCCTGTATCTCCATGTTCATCCACGGATGCAGGAAGGACGTCTTCGATAGCCTGCAGGCCTACCTCAACGCCTATTCGAGCCTAGCAACCGCACAAGAAGTCGCCCAGAAAAATGTCGAGGCTAACATCGCGTATCAACAGGCCAACGCCGAGAGAATAAAATTGCCCGCCTACGCGACCCAACAACCGCAAAAATTCAACCAGCCTCCGCCGAGACAGTTCTTTCAGCCTGCACAAAAGGGCACTCGACAGTCGCCGATCACCGTAAACGCCGCTGTCGCAAACGCAGATTCAACCTGCTATAACTGCGGAGGTAAAGGCCATTTCAACCGAGATTGTCCTAAACCCAGAAGAATACAGCCTCAGCAAGGTAATGGACAACCGAGCTTCCGAAGAGGAAATTTTCATCAAGACCGGCCGCAATCCAAACCACCTCAGGTTTACAACATAACGGACCAAGAAGATCTGCAGAAGCCAACGGCAGACCCCGACGAGGACAACCATCCGGACCTGGAGGAGGAATACCAAGAGTCTCCAGCGTCGGGATCGGACGTTTGGAACGAGTCAGAATCCGCCCACGAGGATTCGACCGAGACGTTGAACTACTGGTAGACACCGGCAGTTCTCTCAACCTAATAAAAAAAGGTGCATACCGCAAGGTTTTCCGCCAAAGCAGGCGAAAAGGAGCTTTATTATGGGAACCAGCCGGTTTGAGTCGAAAGAAAAGGTTAGGTTGAGATATCTCGGAGACACTAGCATATTTAATGTGCTACCCGATGACTCCATTATACCCGAAGATGGCTTCATGGGACTACAATTCATGAAACAACGCGACTACAACTTGTCAAATAAACATCTTGTCCTAAAACAAAAGACCCACGCGTTAATCACCGACGGAATCACAGTACCACCACATACGGCCGTAATGATAACAATAGCGGTCGATGGCCCCGATCGCGATTGTTTAATCACCACTGGCGCTTACGACAAAACGACCAAAAACGGAGAAGTGCACGAATTCGAGACAGCGTTCGTGCATACAATAAAAAGCGGCCACACGGAGCTGATGTTCGAAAACTCAACGGACAAAGTCATAAACTTCGACGAAAACCAGATCCGGGTCGCCAACGTAAAGATGGAAGGGGGGACAAAGATAATACCGGCTCCAGCCAGGAACAAAAACACAAATTTTTGCTCGAAACTTCGAAACTCGACCACCTCGAACCAGAGCAAAAAGAAATAATCAGCGGTATTATCCTGAAGTACCAAGACATCTTTACGTCACCGGGACAAGATCTACCCGCTGCACCACACGTGAAGCACAAGATCGTACCAATCAATGACACGCCAATCAATATCGGAAACTTCAAGACAGCCCACTCTCACCGCGCAGAAATAAAAACGCAAGTAGCAGACATGCTAAAAAAAGGGCATCATCCGAGAATCAGAGTCACCGTTCAATTCACCCGTCTGGGTCGTCCCGAAGGAACCCGGCCCCGATGGAGAAAAGGAGTGGCGTATCGTCATCGATTTCCGGAAACTTAACAAAAACACGGTACTGGACGCATATCTCATGCCCCGGATCGAAAACATCTTCGATTCACTTGGAAACGCGAAATTCTTCAGCGCCTTCGACCTGAAAGCCGGATTCCACCAAATCATGATGGACGAAGACTCAAAGAAGTATACCGGATTCTCAACATCGGAAGGACACTTCGAATACGAACGAATGCCATTCGGATTAAAAAACGCATCGGCAACGTTCCAAAAGATGATGAACCAGTGCCTAGTCGGTCTAAACCATAAGATCTGCTGGGTCTACATGGATGACATCGTCATCTTCATAGAAACGATCGAAGAACACAACCAAAACTTAGTCACCGTCTTCGAGAGACTACGAAAATGTGGACTAACCTCGGAGCAGGAGAAATGCAAATACCTTCTACCAGAGGTCGAGTACTTGGGACACATTATCACAGCTGACGGTGTGCAACCAAACCCTGCGAAAATTGAAGCTGTCAGGGATTTCCCAGTACCAACGAATCCAACAGAGGTGAAATCATTAGTGGGACTCGCGGGATACTACCGGCGATTCATAAAAAACTTTTCACACATCGCTCGACCCATGGTCGACCTCACGAAAAAGGACGTTACATTCGAATGGACCGATAAATGCCAGAAAGCGTTCGAGGATCTGAAAACCTGTTTAACTACTTCACCAACGCTCCGACGCCCGCACTTCGAGAAAATGTTTACACTCACGACCGATGCGTCAGACCAAGGATTAGGAGCAGTTCTTTAACAAGAAGGGCACCCAATTTATTGTATCTCACGTGCCTTGAACGCTGCAGAGAAAAATTATGGAACCTCCGAGAAAGAAATGCTGGCAATCGTCTGGTCAGTTCAACGATTGCGCCAATACCTCCTGGGATACAAGTTCCTGATATAGACCGATCACCGAGCTCTCGTTTGGATGGCCGACATGAAATATCCGTCTTCACGGATCCTCAGATGGAGGCTCCGCCTGGAAGAATTCGACTTCGACATACAATACAAAAACGGCTGTGAAAATCAAGCAGCCGATGCGTTGTCAAGGATGCCATGCGAGTCAGGAGTCCACGCCGTGTCCGCACCAAAGGAAAAACGAAGACCGGCGATACGCGAAGTACTTCAGGGCGTCCGCTCCCGGAAGAGCCTCAGCCCGGAACTAAAAAGCTGGACACGAGGCCCCCGGGTTAAGGTCGACGCCCTCGAAGAAATCACGCAGCGCATCAACAACTTAAAGCTGCATCAAGGAAGAATCAACCAGCTGTCCATACGACCAAACCATCCCAAGGATAGGTCCAAGTGGATCATTTTCACCAAAAACCATACCGAACCACCAACAGGAAACAAACGTGAGAGCAAGGAAAGAAAGAAAACTCACGGAATCCCATTTCAGTACACCGAAGACGCGTGGAAGCCGAGGCTGCACCAGCTGGTCCAGAGCCGTGTACAGTTGGGGAAGAGACGCTTCAAACTCCTCGCCTACCCAAGAGACTTCTCAATGCCGCAACTCGACGATCTAGAAAAGGAGATTCGAGAGCTGGCTGCCGAATTCGCCGACACAGACTTTCAGTTCTGCCGGTCGGGGATCCCAGAACCGGCACCGGAAGAATACGACAAAAGAATCCGAGAAATACATAACGACCAAGTAGGACACCTTGGCGTAGCAAAAACTCTCGAAAAGTTACAACGCAGAAGTTATTGGACCAACATGGAGGAATCGGTACGTGAATTCATTGCCAACCGCCCTACTTGCCAGCAGTACAAGACCGACAGAAATCCACCCGTCCCCTCAGCCGTCTTGATGGCTACGGCCAGCGAACCGAACGAGGAGACAGCCATCGATATTGTGGGACCTTTGACAACCACGAAAAAAGGCAACGAGTACATTCTCTCCATCCAATGCACGCTGACGAAATTTGTGAGACTCATCCCTATCCCAAACAAGAAAGCGTCGACGGTACTCTCTGCCTTCTTTAACGAATGGATTTGCATCTTCGGAGCACCAAAGGTAGTCCTCAGTGATGACGGGAAATAATTCAACAACAAACTTACGACGTACTTTCACGAAGTCATAGGCATCAAATCGATTCAAACAACGGTGTACCATCCACAAGGAAACGGATCGATCGAAAGGATGCACGGGGTCCTGAAGGACTTGATCCGAACCATGTGCACAAGCAACGTCATTACCTGGGACACAAAGACGAACGCTATCGCCTTCACCTAAAACGATAGCTTCCACACCTTGATCCAAGACACCCCATTCAACGTCATGTTCGCTCACTCGTCCAACTATCCGAGCGCCATCGAACAACTGGACACCTCGACGCTCCAACGAAGGTTCGACGAACTTAACCAGACACATTGGAACAAGCTCTATCAGGCCAGGCACAATTTGATGTTAGCTCGAGAGAGAAACCAAAAGTACGTCGACAGCTCAAGGCGTAAGCCAATGCCCTTGTACAAGGAGAAGAATTGGATCCTTGTTCGGAACAAGGCCCCCCAACATGGGCTATCCATCAAATGGCTCGGACCCTACCAGGTGATCAGCGTGAACCACGAGAAAAACAACGTAGTTTACCGCTTTCCCACCAAAACCGGAATTCGAGTTCGCATGGCCCACACCGGAAATACAAAACCTTTCCGAAGACACCCTTGTCCTGAGGGCGCTACACCATAACGGGCCCGGCTGATCAAAAAATCGACCTCACGGGGAAGCAACCCCGTGTGTTATGCCCGCGAATTTCGTCAGCGTAGGGACGAGTTGTCGAGGACAGGTAATTCGAGGATTGCCAAAATGAGTCAATCTCCAACTCAATATTATACAAAAGTACTATTAGGTTTATTGAGAATAATGTGATTTTACAAAGTCGAGGTGTATTTGCCTCGAGACCAATTTCTAGTTAGATAGTCGTAGACTTCTGACTTGTAAACGCAGACTGCCTTTTTTGGGCGTTGTCACTACTTTTAATGATTTATGTATTTCCCCCAGATTATGGATAATTTACCCCTTCTATTAATTATTCCTTCTCGAACGCTCGGTGGCGTGATGCACCGTCAGCGATTCGGGGTTTCCGGCGTCCAGGGTCGAAAGGAATCTGAGAACGCGCTCGTGATGGAGGAATGTGCTCGATTCTTACTTTATCGTATGGAAACTATATTCTTAAATTGTGGTTGCTATCCGGGGCATAACACGTGTAATTCAGGGTTAACCCTTAATAAGGACCTGGAAGACGATTTGCGCTTATTTTCCAGATGGAGCACAGAAGGGAAAACCGAACTCCAGCCTTACACTCGAGCCTGATCCAAGAGGAACTGGGTGACGTGTACCTCTACTCGGAAACATGGCAACTCATTTACGCCATCGACCTCACGCCGATGCATACGGCATTTGCGGCCCTCTCGGATCTAATCAATAAAACCGACAGTTTGATCGCAGGGGAACTCCTGAGACCCGGAACCCACGCGAGAATGGGCGTATCACCTGCAACCGGTGCCCTATACGCCTTGACGATGGATGGATACTGTACCCTGAAGAAAGACCTCAAGATTCTAGAAGTCCTGTTTCACCACACTCCCCCATCGCCACGGCCGGTGTGACAGGAGAACAAAATTTCCTCGACCTCAACGCTCGACCAACTCCTCGAGTTACCAAGGTTGTGTTGTCACATTTGTGCTGTCCCAATTCGTATTGTCCTTAATTTTAGGCAATGTATTAATCCATAAGTCGATATTGTCAAAAGGTTTGTCGAGCCCGGGGATCTCGACCATAAGAGAATAATAGCAATAGTAACAACACTCGAAAGAGAGAGATAGGGCTAGACCGAGGGTTGACACGCATGCGCGACTATCGATTTTCGCTAACTGGGGATCTAGCTATGAAGAGTGGGGAGAGGTGTGGATCACCAGTTCGGCAAAAGAAAAGAGGGATTAACTTGGTAAACCGACGTTGACAGGAACGTGTCACGTCCAGTGGAATTTATCCTTCAAAATTTCGACGGTTCTCACGATTTTGTAAGAGGAACGTTGAACAAAGGAGGTCAACCCTCGAGGAGTTCGTCGTCTCGACAAATCTTCGACAAGGTCGTAGCCAGGGGCAATTCGACCGGATTGTAATTCGTCAAAAGAAGTGAGTCAAATAAACTAGAGCTGTCTATTTCGCATTCTTTTGCATGACCTCTCAGTTTCGGAAATCCTATTTGGTCCACCAACTGAATCTCCCCTGAATAAATTCCTTTGTCAAAAGTTTAGAATTGTTAGTCAAAAGACTAGCTGGCGCCCAACATAATTAAAGTCAATTAAATAAAGTCAAAGAGCCCTGGCAGCCGGAAGGACCACGGCCGCGACAGGTGAGGGAAAGATTCCGTCTCATCGGAAAGAGGCATCCTTAACTTCGTCGGGACTCTCCGTAAGTTCTTGTGGGGAACCCCCGACAATGCCGACCTCCAGACGATATACCACAACATCGCCAACCTCGTGAACTCAACCAACGAGATCAACCGAGTTGTCAAGAAACAATCGTATATCATGCAGAAAACGATCACGTCGATTGCCAACAACGAGAAGAAATTCGAGCAACGCCTTACAAAGATCGAAGACGCCGTCAGCGACCTTCTGATGACCTTCTCACATGACGTCGCACAGGATATGTACGTCAATGAAATAATACACCGCCTACAAATCGAAATCCGTGAGCTCGACTACATCCTCCGAACAGTGATGACGGCTCTCGAGTTGGAAAAACACGGCATCGTTCAACCTACGCTGCTGACACCCGAGAACCTGGCCAGAGGACTCGAGAAATTCAAGGACATACGCGGGAGACAGCCTCTCCCGGGTTTCACAGACGACTACCAGACCACGATCGACCTGTCCGAGGTCTCCATCTTGTCTCGAAATCAACAGTTGATCTACGTAGTCAAAATCAGAGGACCAACCAGAAGTTCCTTTTCCGCACCCTGAAGTCGAGAAACGAGGACGTTCCTCAGTCTACTGGTGGGGGTGTTGAGGGTAACGACCGCGCTCCATTCGAGCTCGTAGACATTGAGGTTCCCACGCACGGACTACGTGCGAGCGACCCTCTTAATGTGACGCGACCCACGAATGAGCCCTAGCCTGCTAGGCGCATAGGGCCCGCGAGTGCTGCTGCCTTATCTAAGGAATGCACTTTACCTAAAACCAACATTTGGTCGGCGCCTAGGCTAGCGTGAGAAAAACGTCTTGTCTCCGAGGAAACGTTCCCCCTCTAAAGAAAATTGGAGAAAAGTCTTGGCGACGGTAGGGCCCCGAGCAAAGAAGGGTGGCAGTATTGGACGAGGTCCAGCGTAAGTGGGTCGACTCCACGCAACTCATTTTCGTTTCCTGGCGAAAACCCTTTTTTCTAATCTACGCGGCAAACAGTAGAGTAACAACGTAGTCTGTTTTCTTATATTGAATCATAACTATAGTGCAAGAGTGTAATATTCACGAGTTTAAATAAACGTTATAAATATCCTCGATAAATATTCGCGAGTGTTTGATTAGCCAACCCTTTGGCTATCTCCAGGCGATCCTAAACCCATCTCCCTCCGTTTCCACGTAATAGAGCCTTCGATTCTCTACAAAAAACCGTCATACTAATTACTGTGAGTTGACCCGTTCGTGAGTGACAAAATTCGAAAGATGCATCTGATGTGTTCCCCGTGTCATTTAAATGGAAAATAGAAAATCACGATGAGCAGCATCTAAAAAATTTTTTAAAGCGCTTCAATTTGGATAGGCGTTATATTTTATATGATACTGGAACTAATCGAACGTGTTCTTTGAAGAAGAAAAGATATAGATTTTTTTTGGCACACCCTAGTGTATAAAAATTATGTGTCGCCACTTTGCCAGGTGATTCTCCAGGCCACGTTCGGCAAAGATTACCCCCAA
>JACEOJ010005571.1:536-26620 GCA_013761285.1 Campoletis sonorensis | reverse complement strand
ACACGTCAAATTCTTCGATGTGTTGGAATTTTTGCATAATCTTGAGCCTGTGCAAAGTTTTTTCTCAGCAAATACGGCATCAATCGTGCTGATTCAAGGCTCAATCGAAAGAGTTTTTCTTAATTAGTCTCGAAACCAATTTTCAAGTCATCATCTGTCTCCTGAGCTTCGTAATTCGAGAAAATGACTTTCAGTTTTTACCCCCACCACCGAAATTTACTTTATTCAGAGATAATATACTCTGGCGAGCCTCGGGCCAGCAGACGACAGACAGAGCTGTCAAATGTACTTGTCCCGAGACTCTACCGAGTCTCTTGATAGCTGTTAAGGGGACTGTTACCGCACCTTAGAGGGTCGTATGTGTGTGTGTGTGCGCGTGTGCGTGTGCGCGTGTGCGTGCGCGCTTCTTCAAACCCACCGCGGCCGTCGTCACCCGCGGGAACAACCACAGGGTCGTATTTAGAGAGACTTACTTCTTCTTTACCTTCTCTTTTCCACCTCTCCAGCTCTCTTCTCGCCTTCTCCTTCACCGCCCGGCATTCCTTATCCCACCACCCATTTCTCCCCCCTTCGACTTTTTCTTCCTCCGTCTTCCGTATCGCTGCCCTTATTCGTCGCCTCATTACCTCCCACCCTTCCTCTACTCCCTCATTCGTCCATTCTCATCCCCCAAATTCCTTTTGAAACTTTTCCACCCCCCTCTCCGACCACACCCCTCTTCTCTTCATCTTCGGCCCAGCCTCTTTCTGTCCGCTTTCTGTCCCTCATGCCCTCCCCAGCCCTTAACGACATCACCACTGGCATGTGGTCCGAGTCCACCCAACTCATCACTTCCATTCTTACTATTCTCTCCCACACCTTATCCCCCACCACCACATAATCTATCACCAATTTCCCTTTCCTCCTACAAATGTCCACTCCCCCTCGACGCACTCATTCACTATCCTCCACCCTCTCTCATTCACAAATTTGCACCAATCCTTCCCTTTTTTCGTCACTGTTTCATCTTTCGATCTTCTTCCCCCACCCCTCTCCCAATCACTGCCTCCGTCCCATCCTCCTCCCTCTCTACCTGTTCGCACGTTCATATCCCCTCCAATCACCACCCTCTCCTCTTCCGCTCTCTTCATCCACTGACCTATCAGCTCCTTCTTTCTCTCTAAGTCTCCATTCACATGTACCCCCAGTATCCACCACCATTCCCTCCCCAGCTTCACCTTTCTTTCCATCCATCCCTCTTCACCCATTTCAATCTCCCCCTCCCTCTCTTCTTTCTCCTCTTTCACCCCAAAACCTTAACCCAAACAAACCCCAAACAAACCCATCTGAACCCCCTCTTCCATCCTTCTTTCACCGCCCCCCACCCTTCCTCAGTTACCCACGTTTCCATCATCACTATCAATCACACTCCACTTCACCTCCACACTTTCCACTATCTCTCCTTTTTCCTTATTTTCCCTCACTGGCTTTTTCTCACTCTTTTCCCCACGACACCGGAAACGTAAGTCCAACTTCACCTCAGTTAATGCTTGTTTTTTTCCTCTTCCCATTCCCATGCTGTTCCTTCCTTCAAGAGGTACAGTAAAGTAGATGATCCGTGTTTTCGAGTAAATTTGCTGCAATAGCTAGATAACCAGTTCTAAAAATCTTCGCAATTGTTTGAGATTCAGAGGGGCTGGGAAGTTTTGAATTGGTTGTATTTTTACCGGGTCTGGTTTGATTCCTTCATGGGTAAGGATATGCTCGAGGAAGCTGATTTCCTTTTTGAAGAAATGCAACTTTTTCATATTTAGAATTAGTCCGTTATTCAGAAACCTTTGGAATAATTGCTTCAGACTGTCAAGATGCCCACGAAAGATTTCTGACACGCAAAGCAAGTTATCTACGAAGTTGAGGATGTTTCTCAGCCCTTTAAGCAGCTTTTCAAGATCTCGGATTAAACTGGTGGTGCTAGTGCGTAGCTAAAAGAGCTGACGCGAAATTTGTAGTATTTGCTTCGATGAGAAAACGCTGTGTACTTTGGAGAGTCGGGATGAAGGGGCACTCGCCAAACACTGGCTCTCATGTCGAGAGATGACATGTAGGCGGTTTTCGACACTCTTGAAATAATCCTATGGTGCCTTCCATCTGTTCATGGTCCGGTTCTAGTGTCTCATTTATTTTCCTCGCATCCTCGCATAGACAAACGCCATCATCCGTCTTTCCTGAAATGAAGAGTGGCCTACTTTATTGGCTTAGGGATTGTTTCATTATCTTATTTTTTAGAAGGTTACCGATTTCGTGGTCGACTTCCTTACGGTAGGCCAATGGTATTGGATAATCCATGGCCTTGAAGGGCTCGTGAGGTTTGTTATTAAGGACACGTTCGTAGGAGTTAACTGGTTGACTGGTATTGTATCATATATGTACTGTGACGTAACTTTTGGTCACGTCACTCGTACGAATGGTTGTCGACCAGTGGACCGGGTTTACGGTCCTGTAACGGTCGCCACTCGTCTCTACTTCGGCTGGTGCCCATTCGGAGACTCACCTGGCGTAGCTATAATTACCTTTATTTCTTCTATTTTTATTAATTTTAGGCGCCAATTTTGTTATTTCCGTTTTATTGTGACGAACCCCGCTCGAGTCGAGAAATACCGTAGCCGTCCGCGAATTAATTAACTGTAAGTTATTATTAAGTTGACTGCCTTATGAGATACCGAGAAACGAATTATTTTTTTCCGTTCCCTTCATTAATTGTCGTGGAGTTATCTCGTATCTCGCGCGGCCACCCATCGCTCGTTTCATTGCGAGGAAACATCTGTGCCTTTTGCCTTGTTTTGCCGCTTCGCTCTTTGGATGGTTTTCGGCCCCGTCAAACGTTCAAGCCGAGTTCATCGTGGCTTGCTGGTGGACGGCCGGAGGACCACGCTGGTAATGTGGCCATTCGTTGATGCCCCCCGTGGCCTCCTCACTGTAGCAACCTAGAGTTGCACCGTCCATGGCCGTACTCTCCGATGTCACGGTCCGCTTACCCGGCGCCTCGTTCAGGTGGGATTCGGGAATACTCTAGGGGCGGAGGTGCTGTTTTGCCTGGTGGCGTGTGGGCTCACCGCGGCTCGTACTGATCCACGAGTCGCGAGGAGGGCCTCCCCTTCGTCCCGTCATGGACATCGCCCGGATCCCCAAGAGGAAGACATTGGAGGTACGACCTAAAAACGTTGGGGTCGAGAATCGGAAGAGGGACGATCGGCGGTGGAACCGAGGAATCAATTAATTGAGTCGCGTGTCGTCGATCTGATCAATCGGCGTCGCGCGACAATCAAATTTGCCGCGTAACACACGTGTCGCGCCGACAGCCTAGTTCGCGCCTAGAGCGTGCTAGCGCTGCCTCGCATGGGACTTGCGGTGGTGGGGGTAGCGCGAGGACGGGAGTCGAGCGATTTGCGAGCTACGCAAATTCAGTCTTCGTGTGACACCGGACCGAAGTGGTGACGACAACTACCTTTTTCGTTCTGCCTTGGTCTTCACTTCTACCGCTGCCATTACTGCCTTGCTGCCTTTCAACATCATTGAATTGCTGCCTTCCAACATCATTGTCTTACTGCCTTCTTTTCGACGTCTTTCCTTGCTGCCATCATCTACAGGACATTCAGTTTCTCGGTAAGCCCGTTCCATCTCTTCCGATCACGATTCGATCGTTCCTTCGACAATTAATTTCTTTTGCTTTCACGATGTGCGATATTTCGTTTAATTCCGAGAGGAAAGCGGGTTGACACTTTTCGGGCGTACGGCCAACCGTCCCCGGTCTTTCCCTCTCGTTTTATTAGAGTCCTTTTATTTATTGGTCGAAGAAAGCGATCGTTTCGTGGTTACGGTGCGTCTCAGGCCAATTTTTCGTGTGTTATTTTGTTCGCGTTATTTTCACAGATTTATTCCGATTTACCGAAATTAGTTTAATTCATTTTAAAGTTCGATCTCAATTCCCCTTTAGTGATTTTTTTGTGCGGTTCCCGATTGTTGAATTATATTTTTCGTTTGCGTGTGCCTTTGTCCACGCTCGGGAAGCCGCTTTGCCGCGTGGCCTCGAGAGCCAGCTCGCGCGCGTTTGTTGTTGTTTCATCTCTCTCGCTCTCGCCACTTGGCCGCGAAGGCTACGGCGAGGCGTAGAGCCTTTGTTTTTGTGCGGATGGTCGTCGTTATTTCGAAGACTCGAGCTCGGTTCGCGTATTATTATTTTCTGTTCGCACTTGTCGTGCTATTTCATATATTATTCTGTTGATCTCTTAAATGATTGTGACGTATTACGCAACTCGTGGTAATGCCTTCGACCGGCTACCTTCACCGCGACTGACGATGCTTAATTATGTTTGATTTTGTTGTTTTACGATTTTGCTTTCTTTTGCCTTCTTTTGAGTTTCGAGACCATACGATTATTGCCTCGCGATTGGGTGAATTACCTTTTGCCTTTTCGACGCGTTCTGAACTGCTTACCTTAGCCTCGGCGATCTGTTAGCCTGATGACGTATTGCCTTTGCCTTTCGGCGGCTGCGTCACAAGCGAGTCAGTCACCGGGCCACAGTCAGAACGACGTTCGATTTAGTTACCTTCGCAAATTACCTTTTGTCTTTTGGGGGAAGTCGTTTCGGACTTACCCGTTGTCAGCTTATGGTCTCGAATACCGGGGCTGGCTGCCTTGGTAGCGACCGATCTGGTGTGTCGACGTATTTCCTTTGGCCTTACCTTGTTGGCCGTTACGTCGGACACTGTGCGATCGTCGTTATTGCAGCCCCGATATTTTCCTTTTGTCTCATTTATTGCATCGTCAGGCGTGGTATCGGTCGATGTTATTGTCGATTATCGATTATTATTATCTTTTGTACCGGGTCGGCGATCGACTGCCCCGATTTTATTATCAAAACTGCTTTGTAAAATCTAATTTCCTTTGTTCTCAATAAATTCCGATTGTTAAACCTTATTTCGTGGTTTCGCGTAAATTGATTTTGTTTCGTATTCGTTGTTACTCGCTCCCTTAAAGAATCACCCCCTCTACCTTTTGTATCTCAGTTGAGCTGAGTAGCCGGACCGCCTCGGTCATCATTGTCTCTCGCATGTCCCGGCCAACCTGCATCAGCGAGGGTGGTGAATCAAAAATCGGCTTTGGCCGGTGGTACTTGGTACCCGGCGCCCAGCCACTCTCGCGGCCGAGGGACATGCGAGGGATGATATGAGCCGAGAAGGGACCCGATGGACCCTTCATGGAAAATCGACGTTACAGTACGTACAAAAAACAAGTGCCAAATCTGGTACTCTACCAGTTAACTGGTTAAGCAATCCGGGTCCGGTTTCCGAAGTACGTTGGTGTACTCGATCAAGAGGTCGTACAAGGCTGCTCTTTGGGTTATCGACAGTCCTGAGGTCCTGACGCGAACTGATATATTACGTTACGCTGACCATCCAATATTTAAGTCGAATATTTGACGTTACGCTGGCCATCGGTACGTGACGTGGCCCACTTGACCCGCCTCAGCCGTCAAATGAGAATAAAACCTCTTCGCATATCGTGCTTTCCTAATACACAATGAAGTTCCCATCATCGCAAATCTTATTTTATTTAATCTTTATTTAAGGGCGCGCACAGAGAGTTCGAAATCATTATTCGACTACAACATTTCGAAATATATTCTCTCAAGCAATTGTTGTACAGTAATTTCCGTAATGGTCGTAGAATTTGTTGAGCCTCACTATTTCAACTAAAATCCTGAGTTCGCGATTATGAAACTTATTTTGAGTGATGTACCTGCACTGCGCTGGATTTCGGATCTTAGAATTAGCTCGTAAATCTGGTTACCGTAGACAAGATAGAATTGATTGTTAAACGATCGAATAACGGGGCACGATTTCTTGAAGTTAACAATTCATTATTGGTTTTTTTTTGCTCGTCACCTTCTCTGACATATGATACATTAAATTATGGCAATTTACTGTTAATACAGATAAAATATTCTGTTGAGATTTAGCCATGAGATTTATATGACAAAACATAGCAGTCTATAAATCGATAATTTGGACGTCAGCCTCGCTAATGCTTAGTACGTTGCATCTGTATAATATTGTGCTTGATCTCATTTAAGAATATTCCTTTTCTTCCCTCGTCAGCTTGTCTGACGCTTAACCATTCTCCGGTGAACGATAATGTAGGCATGGATCGAGGTCTCATGTGTAAGTGCAGCGGAAATTATCGAGAAATTCTTAATTAAATTATTTTGCACCACCACTTTCATTGACAATTATTCTACTGCTCGACGCTCGACACTGCGGCTTGAAAGTTTGGATTAGTGTGTTCTATAAAATAGGGAAGGTACGAAAATATCAAACGCCTGCACGTGTATGTACCGAGCCTCTCAAACGTCGCAAGACACACACAAGCACAACTCGTGAGAAACACTTACAAGTAAATCTCCAAGAGCGACACCTCCTTTCCTATCATAACTTTCTATCTTAATTTTGGATGCTAGCCTTTTTTCACGTGCTAAGGATCATTGACCAATAACCTATTATTAACCGAATAAACGTTCAAAATTCTGTATTTGCTCTAATTTCACTTTTGCCATCTGTCAAAGAAAGAGGAGATATCGACGTTCGCTATCAAGAGACTTGGTAAAGTCTCGGGACGAGTACATTTGACAGTGTCGTCTGCTGGTCCGAGACTCACTCCACTATATTATCTCTGGGTAAAGTGATTTCGGTGGTGGGGATTGACATTTTCTTGAATTACGAAGCCCCGGGGTAACCTCAAAATTTGAAAACTGAACCGGAGACTAATGAAGTTATCCCCCCTCGATTGAGCCATAAATCAACCCGATTGACGCCGTAATTGCCGATAAAACAGTTTTGTTTGAGAATTAACGAATTGAAATATGCCGGATGGAAGGGGATTGCGACAAAGGTGGATAAGAATAATGTCTGACACGGCACGTGAGTGCTAACACGTAGAAATACGTTTATTGTCCACAATTGATAAAAAATGATTGAGTCAACAGATAATGATGAGTGCAACGGAATTGGTTTTTATTCGTGATGATTGCTTCCCTTGAGTTCGCGACCAATAATTGTATTAATTATTGAGACGCGATGGTTCGAGTGGCCCGGCGAGTTGTTGAACACGTGGTGATGGCGCGACCGCATGGTGAGAAAATTATATTAAATGATGATGCACCTGTTTTGATCTTATGCAGATCGTCCCCGCGTGGATCGATCGCTAAATGAGTGACACGATGATTGTAAACTTAATTACATGAGTGATTCTGATGAGCGAAACGATTTGAAGTTGATAACTGGGTTTTTAACAAGAACAATTCTTTTGAGACGCGTCGCGTGACAAGGAATGATTTTGACTAATATGGCCGCCTTCGGCCGTTGGCTCGCACGAGGTCGTGTTCTCGTTGCCGAGAGCGCTGGCCTCGAGGCTTTTGGCGGAGCGCCCAGGAGGTGCTGCCGCCGTTGAGTTTGGGGAGAAGCTCGCTCGTCTTGGCGACGAACGTGGATTCTCGAACAAGTTTGCACAGGAAAAATAATGCGATAATTGAAGTGTGCGTGCGTGTACGTATACAGCACAGGCCTCAATGTTCCAATCGTATTTCTAATTGGTCGCGACTGACGACATATTCATACCTATATCACCAATGTGTCAGCTGTCGAAGCTGCAAATTTATATTCGAATGTTGACACACCGGAAATGCAGACGTACGTACATGAAAAAAAGTTATTTTGATTCAGTAAACGGTTAGAAATATACGTATAAAATCGCGAGTTTGGGTGGTACAATAAGTGATAGAAATTTCGTGCATGCGTCAGCTTTACAAGTCACAAGTTTAAATTTAAGCGTCGTCACACGGAAGTTGTGAAAACGTTAAAAAACAAGTCATTTTAAAGTTCGATGATATAAAAAAAAGTGTTTCATTGAATTGATTTCAGAAAATGTAAAATTATTTTAATAAATCCGTGCATTCGTGTCTCTGGATTGAGTGCAACAATATGCAACAACAACATTGAATGCAACATAACCTCAAAAAATCAGTGGCAGACGTTCTTAAAATGTGTAAACTCTCAAACTAATGGTGTTAGCGTTTGGATCGTGGAACGCGACGAGTTTTTTTTTATCAAGCATGTCCCTTATATTCTTGTCCCAAATCAAGTAACAGTTTTTTCGTAAAAGGGAGTGTGTACGTGCTGAGACTTGAGACAAAATTGTATCATGTGCATTAATAAAAACTTTTAAAACCAGAAGTGCTGATGAAATGTTTATTTTTAAAAATTTACATATGATTCTTCTTGTGGAATCATGATTTTCAATACGTTTCAGTTTCGGCCTACAAATAAACCAAAAAAATCTCAATATTCCAACGCTGAGCATCCTTCCTTCGCCTCTTCTTTGTGATGAGCTGACATCAATTGTATCTTCGACATGATTATACACGGAATATCGAGTGCTCTTAGGTTAGTAGAGAAGGATATTAATACGCTATACTCTATTATATATGGTGGGAGTAATAATATAAATAATAATATATGTAGGATTCAATTCGTTAATGGAACAGAATAAATATATAAGTCTTTATTAAGAACGAGATTTATTGATGATACACGTCTACTTTTTACGACGATCGAGTTTATTCTGAATATGTCTACTTCTTTTCGTTATTCCTTTCTTCCTCTCTCCTCCTTTGTTTAGATCGAGATCCGACGGCCTTCTATTTTAATCGATCCCACATATATATAATAAATAAAAATTTATAATAAATAATAAAAAAAATTAAATAAATAGTAAAAAAATACATAATTAAAAAAAAAAAAATTAAAAAAATTAAAAAAAAAAAAGTAATAATGTATATAATTATTATTTCGGGGCTTTTCGATCGCAAAATTCACGTCGAGCGGGAGCTTCAGGACACACGCTCTCCGACCGTCTCACTTAACACTGTGACGTGACATTTTCACCTTTGGCGAATATGCCGTCACCTTTCGGCTTTCCCCAAAAAGCCTGATCTCTCCATTACGCCGTCGGCGGTGTTAGTGCCAGTGTTGGGCGCCAGTTGGTTTTAGTCACGCGACACCAACAAACGCGAGATCAATCCCAAGCTAACTTAGAACGAGATTCAAAAAAAAGAAAACTGAAACGGAACGAAACTTAAGCTAAAGCAGGCGTCTAACATGGAGAGACTCGGTTTTTGAGGAAAAGATTACGGAAAGCTCCGGGGTTGCTCAGCGTGTAGGTTATGTAGAGAGGGCGAGGTCTCGGGCTCGGATGGAAGAAATTGGGTACAACATAAATAAATCACAAACACTATAAATTCTTTGGTTTTCTTAATTTGGTTCGCTATTGAAAATAAAGATCAGTACACGGGAAAATTGTCAATATCGGTAATACAAAGTAAAGTAATGAAATATGGATCGATCCAGCAAAGCGATGACAGGGGATGCAATAGCAAATAACATGATCAAGCAAGACGACGTTAAAATAGAGATATTTTCTTAAATCGTAATCGTCAATTATTTTTAAGATTAATTAATCCTAGAGTAGAGGCCCAAGAGGTGAGGGAGAGGAAATAATTATAACGCGGATCGCGAGATTCGGGCATAATGGCACCGAGCGCGAGGATATTTCCTCGAGGAGGGCATCTTACTCACCACGATAGTGAGAACCCGAAAACGTTCCTCTCGTACGTGAGAGAGAACAAGACAACCATTTCGGCGAGTGACAGCACGAGGCCGAGGAGGGAGAAACTAATTCCTCCGCGTTACACGTGATACGTGATAAAAAGTTATGGGCCGGACAAGTACTCTGTGCGCATATGCTCAACGTACGGTGGTGAACGTTTAACAAATTGTTACCAATCCAACAATATTGGTGGCCTCAAGTTATATAACCTGTAGCCCATTTTTGCAATTTCTCCGCGTTGGCTAAAGTTTTTCAATTCCGATAGTGGAACAGTGTTGAAAAATTTCACTTCTGAAAATCCAAGAGGGCCAGATGACTTAGTGATAGGTTGCAAGTCGAGCGTTTGTCTGACTGGAATCATAAAAGTCTTGACCCACGCTGAAAAATTTTAAAAACGGGGTAAAACTTTTATATTTCAATCGGGGGAACAAAGGGGGAGAATCACGTATCCGGAAAAACGAGAGGCATGGATACGTAATTAAATATACAAGGTTAATGTTGTAAATTTTAATAAATACCATTGAAATTCTTGTCCGAGTATTGATATTGTGAATTTTAATCATGTACGTAAATTAAATGTTGACTTTTTTCGTTTTAAATCTATTTTTGTAACCTAGCAACTCTTTTCCAGAAACAACTGATTTCTTCTTATTTCTCGTTACTCAAATCTCAAACATCGATGGAATACTTGTCCTTTTATTGATATGAGAAATTTTAGTGCTGAACGAAAATCATGGACTTTTGTTATTATTTTTTGAGACGTGTCTTTTTGGAAGGATTTTATTTTTTCTCGTTAATTTATTTTCAGACAAGAATAGGATACTTGTCCTTTCATTGATATAAAAATGTTTAGTGCTGAACGAATATCATGGACTTTTATTATTAGTATTATCATCATTTTTGTACCATTTCTACGTTTTCTTGTATTTTCTTCAGTTTTTTCGATTTTTTTTAAGAGGATATTTTCTGGGGTTTCCTCTATTCTCTAATTTTTTGAGGTTTTCCATGTTTTTTGACGGGAGTCGTTCTGGAGAGTTTTTTTTTAGGTGATTTATATGTTATTGTATTTTCTTCGGACTTTTAGAATTTTTTTGAGAGAATTTTTTTTTGGGAATTCTCTCTATCCTTTATTTTTTATTTTTGGGTTTAAGATTTTTCGAGAGTAGTCGTTCTGCATTGATTTTTTGGGTTTCTTTACTCTTTCCTTTACTTTACTTTTTCCTTTATTGGTATTTATGAGATTTTTTTAGGGGCTTGAATTTTTTGTGGGGAGTAGATTTTTGTTTTTAGATTTTTCTGTGAAAACAGATGGAACCGAGGGTTACCAACAAATGTACTTGTCCAGGCTTTTTTCCCCGGGGAGGGGATTTGGGCCAGGATATCACTCCTTTTTTCTCAACACCTTCAAAACCTGGAGTTTTCACGTATTTGCATTATAACATGGTGAATTCATTTTAATGATTTTAGTATCTACTCTCCACTCCACTCATGTGACATCAGATAATAGAAGCTATCATTCACCAGCATTAACTTTTATTTTAGTTGTTCACAATATTGCAATATTCTGTTTTCAACTCCCGACTACCCGTACAGGCAAAAGCCGGGAGTTATGCGTTTGACCATGATCAGCTGTATTTCACGATTTTTGCAGTGAGAAGCTTCAACAGAATCCATAAAAAAATCGGAGTGAAAATAAAATTGAATAAAAAAAATTTTAACGAAGAGAAAATGGATGTAAAAAATAATTCGGAGTACGTACTTGGCGAGCTCGTAACCATGAGAAATACATGATGTGATCCAAGCTATGCAAAAAAACTCGTCAAGTACTTCGACCGAAATGTTTTTTTTCAATCTTTTTTCTTTTCTTTTGAAATTTTTTTTTCAAGTTCATTCTCATTCCGATTTTCTTTCTGGACTCTGTTCTTCTGCCCGATATTGATATTTGTACATTCTGGCGACTTTTTTTAATGCACAACTAATTTTTTTTTTTTCTAAATACTCCATCCTCAAGTGTGTAAGATGTCAATTTGAATTCCCACCCAAAGTCAAATTAAGTTCGGGTGGGCTCAACGAAGTTTCCCCTTCCCTGAACTAGGAATCGCATATTATCAGCGAGCAAACCAAAAATCCTCCTCTTTGCTCTGGGACGTCAACGGGATCGATCAAGTCAGAAACCAGAATCTCATCGACTGGCCTGTCAGTACCCTCACCACTATAAAACTTCGAAACATTGTCGGTTCCAAGTCCCAGGGCAGGAGCCAACGAGGGACCACATAACAAATTAAAAGCTAAGTTTCCATTGTTAAAATTGGCCAATCTCATTAATAAATTATTGTAAAAAGATTGACAAAACATAATACGTGTATGGATTTATGAGTGAATGATGTGAATGTGAAAAAATGTGACGAGTGTGAGAACGATCTATAGTTTATATTCTCACAAAACAAAAAAAATTGAAGTCGAATTGTGATTTCAATTTCTACAATTGGCGCCCAACTAAGTGGCACGAAGTCACTTGCCTTTTCTTTGTTTATTTTATTTTTTTCTTAATCAATATTTATTACGAGTGTATGGCCGATGAGCTTGAAAAGATTTACGTGACAAAATCAGGACGTAATTCTAAACAAAAATTCACTAATTATAATTTTATACAAACAGAAAGAAAAAAAAGCCGTTCGAAAATGCCGTTATTACACGATGACGATAGGAGTAATCCCGAAACATTGCGAGTGCGAGAAATGGAGCAAGAGAGAGAGGCCTTGAACCAGCTTCGACAACAATTAGAAGAAGAGCGTCGTGAATTAGAGGCCCAACGTCGACGAAACCAACAACAAATAAATGATCAAGGCCAACCAAACGTTAACACCGAGGAGATTTCGTCGATTATAAGTAATGTACAAAATCTCAATTTAGATATAAAATTACCCACATTTAAAGACGAAGGGGAATCAAACCCTGTAGAATATTTGGAAAGATTGGAAAAGTTTTTTATCGCAAAAAATATAAAACCTGACAGGAAAATATTGATAATTGAACATTCGTTAGAAGGTAGAGCTAGTTTATGGAGAGATTTACAGAGTGATATTGGGAGTTATGAAAAATTTAAAGAATGCTTTCTTGAGGAGTTTTATTCGGTGCCGGTGAGAGTGCGGTTTAAAAAGAGGTGGATGGACAGACGTTGTGATTCGCGCACAGATTCTCTACAGACGTACTTTTATCGTCAAGTGAAAGAGTCAACATATTTTATTCCTCAATTAACTGAATACGAGATAAATTACCAAATAATACAACAATACCCAAATTGGGTAAAGGAAACGCTCGCGACTGTAAACTACCATGATTCGAAAATAATAGGGCAAACATTAGCTAATTTGGACTGTATCAGAAGGGAACGTGAAAACAAATATAATCGAGACGAGACGGAAAAAAATCAAAACAAATATTCTAATATTAAAGTTAGACGAATGGATGTGCGGGGAAGATACAATAGAAATAATCATCGTACGAACGATTACTCGTCACATCCATATAACCAAAATAACTCGTCGTATCAGAACAATAATACTAACAATTCGTCTCGGAATTTTAATATGCCTGATACGCGTTTTCCACCTCCGGGACCTTCGGATAACAGGAATGAGGAGTTGCCACATTCTCGTAATAATTTAAACTAAAATGCGGTGCGTTGTATTCGGGTCCTTCATCGCATCGGCAGGGTTTCGATTTTGTAGAAGAATTACGATCAGGAATCGAAGGAAACAAGGGCCTAGATATTCATGATGGAGAATTAACGTTATCGCAATGCCCCCATTTAAAGATAACTATAGCCAATCAAGGTCAAGTGGCGCTTTTAGATACGGGAAGCCAAGTAACAGCTATTTCCGAATCTTTTTATACCAGATTGAAATCGAAATCTTCCATAAGAGAACTACCGGTAACGAATTTAGTGGTCTCCACGGCTATTGGACAGAAAGCTACGACGATAAAGCGCCAAATTTTTTTGGGGATACGCGTGGAAGATATTGACATTGAGGGTACTTTTCTGGTCGTACCGTATTTAACATCTGACGTAATATTGGGCAATGATTGGCTTGTAAAGAATCAGGTGATATTAAATTATAAACACGGATTTATAGAAGTTCGTAATAGACGGTTATTAAACTCGTCGATTATATTTGAGGCGTATACACCCGAGAAACTTATTTGTTTACGGAGAAACGATACGATTTACGTTTATGTAATAAAATGTCACGAAAATCCAGTCGAGAGTAAACTCAATAATGATCAAGGGGGAGTTGACGATATAAATAAAGAAGATGACGAGATTCATAATAATATTGAATTTTGTGACGAAAACGTAGTTGGAACTATAACTGACATGGATAAGAAGTCTGAAATGTGCGATATTGGACTAGAAAATGGAAACAATGAAAATTTATTTGCGAATATATGTGAAGTAAAGATGATTGATAATAAAAAAAAGGAACGGAATAAATATCTTAATAAGAATAATAAACAAATGCAATCCATAGAAAATGATAATGGAAATATTTCCGGCGAGCACACCGGTAATGTAGACGAATTTTTAAATATTGTAAACCAGGTCAAATCGCTTAATAATGAACAGAAAAAAAAATTTTATGATGTGTTCATAAAAGCGAAGAAACTATTTTCGGATAAAGCAGGATGCGCTATAGGTTACGAACACAAATTAAAATTAACAACGACTAATCCAAGTATTCGACACTCGTATCCTATTCCATTGAAAGTACGTGAACAAACAACTCAGGCGATCAAAAAAATGATCTCCGAGGGTATAATTGAACGAGGAATTAGCCAGTTTTGTAATCCTCTCCGAATAGTCAGGAAAGAGGATGGGACAGTTCGAATATGTTTAGATGCTAGAATTCTTAATAAAGCAATAGAAGACGATCATGAATCACCGCCCTTAATTAACGAACTGTTACAAAAATATTGTGGTTGTAAATGGTTCTCTAAGATGGATCTTACCCATGGATATTGGCAAGTGCCACTGCACAAGGATTCAAGACCTTATACTGCTTTCTTATTTGATTCTCATACGTATCAATTTTGTCGAATCCCGTTTGGCCTGAAAACAGCTGGAAGCGGCTTTATACGCGCTCTAAGTTTTGCTTTGAAAAATGATTTCGACAAACACGTTTCCTGTTATATAGACGATATATTAATTGGCACGCAAACCTTCGAGGAACATATACAGGTTATGGAGGGGATATTTAAACGCTTGCTTGATCATAATTTCACACTTCGGTTAGCTAAGTGTAAATTTTTTCAAGACAGTGTCCCTTTTCTAGGATTTATGGTATCTTCGAAAGGTATTGAGCCCGAACCCCAGAAATTGGAAGCGATTTTGAAATTCGAAGAACCTAGAAACAAAAAGCAATTACAACAATTTCTAGGCGTGTGTAACTATTATAGGCAATTTAATGTAAAGCATAGTAAATCGGTCGATCCACTTAGGGAACTATTAACAAAAGACCGAGCATGGGAATGGTCGCAAATTCATTCAGACGCTTTTCAAAATATGAAAAAAGATTTTAAGGAATGCATAACTCTTAAACATATTATTCCTCATGCACCATTTAAAGTTCAAACGGATGCAAGTGATCGAGGAATAGCGGGAATTCTCTATCAAGTTTATGAAAACGAAAAACATAATGTGATTGCAGTAGTGAGTAGATGTTTATCGCGGTGTGAGATTAATTATACAACCACAGAAAAAGAGCTTTTAGCCATTGTTTATGCGGTTGAAAAATTTAGGATTTATCTTATTG
This sequence comes from Campoletis sonorensis, assembly GCA_013761285.1. Lineage (NCBI taxonomy): Eukaryota > Metazoa > Arthropoda > Insecta > Hymenoptera > Ichneumonidae > Campoletis > Campoletis sonorensis. Next base: position 11,107 of record JACEOJ010005571.1, on the reverse strand, counting down.
GAGTAAATTTCGAGATAGTTACGGATCATAGGAGTTTGACATTCTTACGATCCTCAACATTTCAAAATGCTCGTATAATACGATGGAACCTACTTCTACAACAGTACTCATTCACAGTATCTTATTGTCGGGGCGTGGATAACACGGTCGCGGATTTTTTTAGTAGGAATCCCGAAGGTAAATTTGTGGAACAAACTCAAGAAAAAATCGTAATCTCGTCAATGCATAAATATATGTTACCGGTGAAAAATACGGAGGACACATCGTTAATTTCAATTGCCATGTTGAAATACGATGCGGATTTGAAGCGTAATTTCAAAACTTTGAGTGAATGGCAGCTCAAAGATCCGTATACAAGGAGCAAAATAGATGCGATTGACGAGAGTGGAGGGGATGAATCGGGATTCATAGTACATAGCGGTATTTTGTTCCATCGAAATAAGAATAACGAAAATTGGCGAATAGTTATTCCTAAAAATATGCAACGACCATTGATTGTGGATATCCATGCGAAATTAGCGCATCCCGGTGTGTATAAAACGTTAGGATACTTGAAACAGTTGTATTATTGGCGAGGAATGGCAGCGCAAGTCAAGAAATTCATTATGTGTTGTGATCTATGTCAACGAGTAAAATATCTGACAATATCAATGGAAGGAGAATTTAATTGGGTACCGACTACGAAACCGAATGAATTAGTCACTGTAGATTTTTATGGCCCTCTTCCAACAGGACGAGGAGGTGTCCAATATATTTTTGTTATGTTGGATGCATTTTCGAAGTTAGTCACTCTTTTCCCGATGAAAAAGGCAACTGCTCGTACTTGTATAAAGAAAATAATTGATCATTATATTCCAAAAATCGGAAAACCAGAACGAATATTGTCCGATCATGGTAGTCAATTCACGTCCGAGGTTTGGAAAACGGAACTCGAAAAATTGGGGATCAAAACTTTGTTTAGTTCAATAAGACATCCTCAATCCAATCCAACCGAACGGGTAATGCGTGAGTTGGGACGTTTGTTTAGAACCTTGTGTGCGAAGAAACATACTAAATGGGTAGATATGGTTCCCCAAATCCAGGAACTGTTAAATGTAACGGTACACCAAAGTACTGGTAGGACCCCTCAAGAATTGCATTTCGGAAAGCCAATCAGAGATGAAATTCATACATTAATTCAGTTCCCTGCGAATCAAAATCCAACGCACGAATATATGATAACATTGGCGCGAGAAAATTTAAAGAAAAATTTTGAGTATCGTAAGAAGGGACAACATAACATAACGAAGGTTCAATTATCGGTAGGAGATTTGGTATTATTAAGAGTTAGACACTTGTCTAATGCGTTTGATAAAGTAATAAAAAAGTTTTTCCATCTATTTGAAGGACCTTATAAAATTTCACGCCGTATCGGCGAAAATGCATTTCTTCTTGTAGATCCAAATAACGATCAAAAAGAGATTGGTACATATAATCGACTTAATCTACGGAAGTATTATATTGAAAATAACGATAATTGAGATTATTTCGAGCCCGAGGATTCAAGGGCTCTCCACTTCTGCTCCATTTCTGATGAGAAAATCTAGTATTGTAAGAAAGCGGTGAACGACGATTTGTTTGCTTTAAACAATGAACTATGTAAGCGATTGAGTTATGGCGTGAATGAACAAAAGGATGTTAGTTTGTAGAATTATTATCTAAAATTAGGACGAGCGATGATAGAAGACTGTATGTTTCTGTTTGTTACCTCATTGTCTTCTTAAATACCTTGACGAAATTTCGTATACCTGAAATGTATATGTGTGGGCGATGTGAAACTTTATTGGTGAAAAAGTGAGTTCACCAAGGAATTTTGAATGTTGAATATGAGCGTTTTAACTGTATTGGTTGTGATATGATAATTATGTTATGATTGGGTCATGATGATATGATGAAATGATAAAGTCTTAAGATAGTCAAGACAATCGGACTTTCGACCGAACTCCTCCATTTATAGCCATTTTGCCCGTTCATGAATTTCTTCGAATCTGTATATAGGGTTGTACTATCGTTACGGCATTGGAGCGGTTCTTGCTTTTTGGTCGAAGTTTCCAATTTACTCATTCATCATGTCTCAAATCTCCGTCGTGTAAATACAAAATTTAAATATTATTGGGGCCTCATGCATCCCCAATGTCGTAGGGTTGTTGCATTCGGGGAGGGGAATTTGTAAGATGTCAATTTGAATTCCCACCCAAAGTCAAATTAAGTTCGGGTGGGCTCAACGAAGTTTCCCCTTCCCTGAACTAGGAATCGCATATTATCAGCGAGCAAACCAAAAATCCTCCTCTTTGCTCTGGGACGTCAACGGGATCGATCAAGTCAGAAACCAGAATCTCATCGACTGGCCTGTCAGTACCCTCACCACTATAAAACTTCGAAACATTGTCGGTTCCAAGTCCCAGGGCAGGAGCCAACGAGGGACCACATAACAAATTAAAAGCTAAGTTTCCATTGTTAAAATTGGCCAATCTCATTAATAAATTATTGTAAAAAGATTGACAAAACATAATACGTGTATGGATTTATGAGTGAATGATGTGAATGTGAAAAAATGTGACGAGTGTGAGAACGATCTATAGTTTATATTCTCACAAAACAAAAAAAATTGAAGTCGAATTGTGATTTCAATTTCTACAAGTGACAATAAAATACTAGTTCTGTTATTGATATTATAAATTTTAGTGCTGAACTTAAATCACTGGCGTTTCCATTTGATATTCGTAACGCATTTTTTTTTTAATGCGCAAATTGATCGTTCACTTGTAGACTTTATTCTTTGACCGGACACTCACGGAGGGAATTGTTGCTATTTTTCTTGGGATTTCGAAAAAATATATAAAGTTTTTCATTTGTATTTGTCATTTGGAGTGAAGTTCCAAAGAATTTTATAGAATCAATCTAATTTTTCCTCGCTCGATCTTGCCAAATTTTCAAAATTTTTGCCCTGTTTTGGGAAGTTCTTTTCTGTGGCAACAAATGGAAAAAGAGGTCAACAAATGTACTTGTCCAAGGTTTTCCCTCCGGGGAAGGGATTTTTGGCCATAACTTTTTTTTCTGAACAGATCCGAATCCTACGATTTTTACATGATTACAGATAATTTTCGAATATCTACGGTTACCTAATCAGTAAAACCCCAGCTCAATATTGGATATAAAATGCGATGCTATAGAGAAAAAAAGAACGAACTTAGTACAGCTTTTACAAAAAAAGCGTATAAATATTCATTCCAGTTTAATACCTTGCGTCTCCTGCAGTATACTAAGAAATTCGATACATTTTTGGAAAACTATTCAATCCTTAGTGCCACAGAAACGAAAAGTGAAAATACTTTGCACACAAGTCACTTCACGAAGTTGTATAATTGTAAGCAAGAGGAATAAGAAATGTTATGTATCCGCAAAGAATTGTAAGACGAATAAGAAATAGATAAAAAATAAAATAAAACTGTATTTGAAAAATAAGAGACATTCTGCGCTGCGGTTAACCATTTTTAGCCAAACTGATTAGAAAATTGCCTTGACCAGCTGAAGCAAATCAAGATTTCTGCTTCCACGCATGCTACCTTTTGCAATACTTTGGGTTTATTTATATTGAATAACACGAAGTTTCCCCATCAGCTCGAATAAATGATGACTGGATGAAAGTGCACATTTCATTCTGTAAGACAGCCATGAAGAATGTTTTTCAAAAACTTTGATATAAGAATTCATTCATTGGTCTGAAGAAAATTATGGTTTCTGCTGTTAAGCTACCTGATATACCTATACCACGAATGAATTTTCATTTTCATTTTATGCTTAATTTATTATTTTCTGCTTAAAAGCATAATGCTAATGTCCAATTCTAATTTTGACACTCTGTTCTTTATTCAATTTATGGCAAGATTGAATCGAGTCTGTTCCCTTGTTCCTTTTTCTAGGATAAGTGAAATGTATATTGTCCACAGAATACATTTTTACATTGAAATATTTAATGGCAAAGGTGATTTGGTTTTTGAAAACTTTGACAACCAATATACTATTGAACTTGAGCAAAGAATATATACAAAATGATATACTCACACTAAACAATGAAAATTCGTGACAATCATTTGCGCAGAAAATAGCATTGCCGTTGCACTTCATCAACCAACTAATTATCTCTTATATTGAAGAGAAAATAGTTTTTATTTATTCATTAAGAATAGTAAATGGCCCACTGCGTCAGCTTCAGCAGTTTCTGACAGACCATTTGGACAAAGCGAAGAAACTCAATATAGTTTAGTACACCCTGCGGTGCCTTCGATATAGAAAAAAATGGCATAAACTTTCATTGCGTCTCATGCAGCGATGAGAATCTTAACATTATTAGGAAAAACATGCCCGGAAGGCTAAAATTGAAACTGAGGAGAAACATTTATAGTTATTCTGCCACAATGCGCAGTGGAGAATTTAAGGAATATTCAATATCCTGTTACGTCCCAAGAGGGAGATATAGGTTGGATTACGCGGTCGCCGATTTAGAGCGCGACCTTTGAAATATTTACTGTCGCTAGTGAGTCTTTCTTGGGTTCCGCGTAATTCCCGGACACAAAGTATTATATTTTTGGGATTAAGGATTTTGTTTGGATAACGATATATTTGAACACTTCGGAATGACGTTTGAACAAATTTGTTTGATATAAATATAAACGTAATATTTATTCACTTATAATTACACTGGTTGTTTCACAATTTTGTTATTTCGATGTTAACACTATGTTTAACATTTGTTTTCGTTTTAAGATTATTGTTTGCCGTTCGGAGTTAGCTATTATCAAATCGGATTTAGATTCGAAGATGAACAATTCACTTGTTCGGGTTAGATCGTGCACTTATTACACTTATTAAGTCACGGTTGAAGTTTGAGGTAATTCCATAGAGGATGTTACTCTCAGAGATTTTGATTTTGATCGATTTTTACCGACGATGAACTGAATTTGTTAACTTCACTTGTTAACTGTTTGACTGATCTTTTGCTAACTTTCTTGCTGATGATGTGTTTGAATCTCTTGCTCTGACTCTACTGACTCTTCTGATTCTCTACTTTTTACTCTCTACCTTTGACTTTCTGGTTGAGAGTTTTGGGGGTAGAAGGATGTGGAAGGGGTTTACAGTTTTTGACTGGGATTGGATAAGGAGTAGATAAGATGTTTCCCGGACTTGGTCATTGGTGGGTGTAGTGTGGGAAACTATATTAGAGCATATTATTGGTTCATAGAGAAAAGTTAATGTAAGGGTGTGCTCTAGTTCTAGTGGTTGGTGGATAGGTCGTAAAGATACGCACCGGGTGTCCACCGAGAGTTAATCGTTTGTTTAAGTAGGATTAGGTCCTTCGAGGATCGAGGAAAGCGTTCGAGGAAAGGTTGTGTATTTCCTCAGCTGTGCTCGGTCGAGGGTTGCTTAGCGTAGCGGCTTGCAGATTAGATGATATATGGCTAGGATGTTTTTTGGAGAAAAAAACATACTAGTCTTCGGTTTGTAATCTTGTGGTTTGTAGATATGAACAGGATGTTGATTTTGAAAAGAAAATGAATTGGTTATCTGGTTTCTTGGGAAGGACGAGTTTCCACATGTGAGAGATCTTATTCCTTGCTGCGAGTATGCAAGGGGATTACGATAAGGAGGTTTGTATTTTGTTCTGTGAGTGTGATTACTAGTTCGTGGGAAGAGTACACTCTGTGAAGGGTTTTCTTGGATTTTCCAATGACCGATGTTTGGGGCTCGAGTTGGCGAGCGTTTCGAGGAAATGTATTTATTTGCTCATCTGAGAAAACTGGAGATATTTAGGAGAGGATAGCAGAAAGAGGGTTTTGGAGAAACTCTCTATCTTGTTTATATGTCCGATTATGTATATTCTACTGGTTTGCAGTATATGTTATTGTGCATTAGGCGTGTTCACTTAAATAGTTATTATAAAAGTATAGTTAAATTATCGACAAAAGATGACGGAAGGTATATGACTTTACCAACTGGTGGTGTCATTACTTTATTCATGATAGGAATAAGAAAAAAAATTATGGGGGGCCTAGCATAAGGCTAGGACGTAACAATCCACATTTTTCTCTCATAATTGAATTTTTACAAAAATCTTGCGCAGGTCTGGCCACGTAATCCCATGTCATTTTTTGATATTTTGATCTACAAACTTTTTGGTGAAGATGATCCTCAATATAATGCTCATATATAATCAGTGGAACCTCGGCTGATTGCAAAAGCTGCAGTGGAATGCTTAAAAGAAAAAGCAATGTGCGAAAGAGACAATTCTTTTGATGTATTCATTAAAAATAGTAAATGGTCCATTGCGTCAGCTTTGGCAGTTTCATTCAAACCTAATGGACAAAGCAAAGAACCTCAATTCAGTTTACTACAGCCTGCGGTGTCTTCGGAGTAAAGTAAAATTTTGACACAATCTTTTATTGCATCTCAGCGATAAGAATTTTAATGCTATGAGAAAAAACATTGCCGGGAGAATGAAGTTGATACGGTATAAAAACATTTATAGCAATTCTGCTACAATGCACACACTACAGAATTAAAGAAATATTCAATGTCTTGATTTTTTTGTCATAATTGAGGTTTCACTCGAACCTTGCGCAAGCCTGACCGAGTCATGTCGTCATATTATTGCTGACATTTTGATGTATAAACTTGTTGGCGAACATGTTCCTCGAATACAACGTTCACATAACCAGCGAAACTCCAGTTGATGAGAACAGCTGCATTATTGGAAAGCCTAAAAGGAAAAGCGTAAGAAGATAGCCCAGCGTGTAGAATATTGGGAGTTTGCTGTTTGATTCGTAGACCGCAACTGCGAAAAGTATTGAAAATCCTGATTCCACAAGAATAGTCACATGTAAATTTTTGAAAATAAACATTTCATCAACACTCCTTCTTTTTACAAGTTTTTATTAATGAACAAGATACATTTTGGTAACTGCTCTCATCACGCACATGATCACTCATGAGAAAAAAATGTCTCTTGATTTGGAACACGAACACGAGGGACATGCTTGAACAAAAAACTCGTCGCGTTCCACGATCTAAACATTAACACCATTGATATGAGAGTTCACACATTTTTAGAACGCTTGTCACTGAATTTTTGAGGTTACGTCGCGATGTATTTTCTAGCACTCATTCCGACTTGACGAATTCACGGCTTCATTGAAGTTATTTTATTTTATCACAAATCATAAGTGAATAAAACACGTTTTCGTTATTCATTCGACTTCAAAATAACTTTTTTTTACGCTTTTGCACTTTTCGTCTGTTGACACTTACACATAAACTTGCGACTTGTAGCAGCTGACACATCAGCAAAATTCCTATCACTCATTGAACCACCCAAACTCGCGATTTCATTCGTATTTTTTTATTAACCGAGTACCGAAATAAAGCATTTTTCCGAATGGAGAGATATAGCCAATAATCACGGACACTTCGAACTTATTACTTATTGACCGAATAACGAAATAAAGATTTTTTTCCGAATTTATAAAAAATCTGTGACGGCACGTCCTGCACTTCGCCCTATGTCGCTTTGACAGCTGACACATTAGCAATATAGCTATAACCGTCAAACTCTCAAACTTTCCGGTTGATCGTCGGTAGGGAAGAACCAATAGGAACTCCTTACTTTCGTCGCCGAAGACCGGCTTCAGTAAAAATGCGTTTTGATCGGCATCAAAATGCTTTTGATTGTGTCGTCTGCGCGCATATACAGACACACGAAATATTTCAATGTGTTACACTTTTTGCATAATCTTGACAATGTGCAAAGTTTTTCATCAGCAAATACGCAACCAATCGTGCTGTAATTAGCCTCAATCGAATAGGAATTTCTCAATAAGTCTCGATCTGTAATTTGGAATGATCAGGAATTACGAAACTCAGGAGATATGAAATGTCTCCTCAGTTTCGTGATTCGGGAAAATGACTTCAAGTTTTTACCCCCACCATCGAAAGTTACTTCATTCAGAGAAAATAAACTCTGGCGAGCCGTAGGTCAGCAGACGATAGAGCTGTCAAATGTACTTGTCCCGAGACTCTGCCGAGTCTCTTGATAACCGTCCGACGTTCAAACTTTCCAGTCGATCGGTACAGAGTGAGGACGAGGCAATTGTGACCAATCGGAACACGATGCTTTTGTCGCCGACGAACGGCTTCGGTGGAAATGGGTTTTGAATAAATGGACATCTAAACGCCTTTGATTGTGTCGTCTGCGGGCAAATACAAATACACGAAATCCCTTTTAACGTGTGGGAATTTCTGCATAATCTTGACCCTTTGCAAAGTTTTTTTGCAGAAAAAACGACATCAATCGTGCTGATTTAAGGCTCAATCGAATTTTTTTTTCATAATTAGTATCCAGTTCAATTTTTAAGTCATCGTCTGTCTCATAAGCTTCGTAATTCGAGAAAAGTACCTCCAGTTTTTACCCCCACTCTCTGCTGATGCTATTATCGCCGGGAACGGCTTTGGTGAAAATGGGTTTCGATTGAAATCAAAACGCCTTCGATTGTGTGACCTGCTGCGTGCAAATACAGACACACCAAACCCTCCAATGGTTTGGAATTTTCGCATAATCTGGATCCTGTGCATAGTTTTTTCTCAGGAAATACGCAATCAATCGTGGTGTAGTTAGGTTCAATCGAACGGGAATTTCTTAACTAGTTGTCTCCAGTTCACTTTTGAAATTATCACGTGTCTCCTGGAGTTCGAACGTAACTCGACAAAATAACTTTTAGTTTTTACCCCCACCACCGCGAATCGTTTTATTTAGATATATTATCCTCGGATGCGCCTTGGACCATCAAACGGCAGACTGAGCTGTCAAATGTACTTGTCCCGAGACTCTATTGTGTCTTGATTTTTTATTCGATTGGTAGTTGTTTGTTAATGAAAGTTAGCTATATGGCTGACCCTTTCGAACCCATTTTTACAAAAGATTAAGGATTCGTTTGCGAATCATTTGGGCAACTTTAGGAAGCCTTCAAAAAATGAAAAAAAAAATATTAGGAACATACTTAATACTATTTTACTAATTAATTTTGATTATTGTAAGTATTATAGGTTGGCTTAATCAAAATAAATGAATAATTCCGTTACTGCTGGTTATTTGGCGAAAAAGGGACCATCGACGGAAAAATTGTACGCGAAATGAAAAAAATGGCGTATAACAAAACTATGTACCGAATCTTATCTCGCAAATAACAATCTGGGGTATTAAAATCATGTACTAAATATGAATTATCGATATAGAACTGCAAGTTATTATAATTATGTACCAGATTCTGATTCCCGAATAAAGTTCAGGGTATTGAAGGTATGTACAAAATTCGATTTCCCGTTGTACAAATTGAAGTACCTCAAGTCGTACACTAAATTCCCATTTCCGGATCAAAATTTACGGTACATAAATATATGTACTAAATTTCAGATCCTGAATCAAGATTGAAAATAGTTAAAATAATGGGCCAAATTTACAAGATATATTTTGCGATTGAAATAATGTACTGAATTTCAGATCTCGAATTGAAATTTAAAGTAATTCAAATTATATACCAAATACCAGTTCACCAACAGAAATTTGGGGTACTGAAATTATTTTTCTTATTTAGATTTCTGTTTTTATAAATTTGGGGTATTCCGAATTATTAACTAAATTCCAATTCCTGAATGGAAATCACAAGTATTTGCATTATGTAGCGAATGAAAAATCGCAAATTCCAATCAAGTACTGAACAAATCACTCATTTAACATACTAGTAATTTTACTAACTAATTAACAATCCAAATTTTACTAATATTTTAACCATAATTAAAAATCCAAATTTCAATTCGAGTATTCAAAAATACTCGAATTTAAATTAGCGAATCAATTTGCAAAAAAATATCCATTTCTCTGATTGAAACAAAAAATATTGAAAATTGTAATTCCTAGAATTGAAGGAAAAAAATTAAATTTTGCTTTTAAGTATGAAAATTTTGACCCTGAATTTCACTTTCAGAATGAAAATGCAACTTTAATTCGCGACTACAAATAACCAAGCGAAAAGAGACATTCAGCACAGCGGTAAAACCATTTTCAGACAAACTGATTATAAAATTGCCTCGACCGGCTAAAGCAAATCAAAATTTCTGCTTCCACGCAAGCTACCCTTAGCAACACTTTGGGTTCATTTATATCGAAGAACAAAAAGGTATCTTATCAGCTTGGATAAATGATGACCGGATGAAAGTCCACATACCATTCTGTAAGACAGCGACGGAGCATGTTTATCAAAACTTTAATATAAGTATTCATTAGATGGTTTGATGAAAATGATGGTTTATGCTATTTTGCTACCTGATGTACCATGTGTATGAATTCTTATTATCGCTTTATTCATAATTTTATATTTTCTGTTTAAAAACATAATTCTTATATCCGATTTTAATTTTGTCTCAGTTTTTTATTTAATTTATGGTAAGAGTGAAACGAGCCTGCTCCTTGTTTTTTTTTTTTT
>JACEOJ010005568.1:8156-29138 GCA_013761285.1 Campoletis sonorensis | reverse complement strand
CGCTAATTTCAATTCGAGTATTTTTGAATACTCGAATTTAGATTTTTAATTAGTTGTAGTATTAGTAAAATGTGGTTTTTTAATTGGTTAATTAAATTAGTAGCATTTAAAATGAGTGATTAGTTTGGTACTCAATTGGTATTTGCGATTTTTTATTCGGTACATAATTTAAATACTTGTCATTTCTATTCAGGAATTGAAATTTAGTTGATAACTCAGAATACCCTAAATTAATAAAAACAGAAATCTAAATAAGAAAAATAATTCCAGTTCCCCTAATTTCCGTTGGTAAATTGGTATTTGGTATATAATTTGGATAACTTCAAATTCCAATTCGAGATGTAAAATTCAGTACATAATTTCAATCGCAAAATGTATTTTGCAAATTTGCCCATTACTCTAACCATTTTCAATCTTGATTCAGGAACTGAAATTTGATACATATCTTTATGTACCGTAAATTTTGATTCGGAAATTTATTCGGGAATCGGAATATGGTACATAATTGGAATCACTTGCAGTTCTATATCGATAATTCAAATTCATTGTTATTTGATTGTTATTCGCGAAATAAGATTCGGTACATAGTTTTGGTGTACGCCATTTTTTTCATTTCGCGTACAGTTTTTCCGTTGATGGTCCCTTTTTCCCCAAATAACCAGCAGTAACGGAATTATTCATCTATTTTGATTTAGCAAAGCTATGATAGTTACAATAATCAAAATGAATTAGTAAAATAGTATTCAGTATGTTCCTAATCATTTTTTTCATTTTTTTAAGGCTTCCTAAAGTTGCCCAAATGATTCGAAAACGAATCCTTCATCTTTTGTAAAAATGGGTTCGGAAGGGTCAGCCATATAGCTAACTTTGATTAACGAACAACTACCAATCGAATAAAAAAATCAAGAGACTCGACAGAGTCTCGGGACAAGTACATTTGACAGCTCAGTCTGCCGTCTGCTGGTCCAAGGCTCATCCGAGTATAATATCGCTAAATAAAACGATTCGCGGTGGTGGGGAAAAAACTGAAAGTCATTTTGTCGAATTACGAATTTCCGGAGACATGTGATAATTTCAAACGTAAACTGGAGACAACTAATTAAGAAATTCCCGTTCGATTGAACCTATAACTACAGCACGATTGATTGCGTATTTCCTGAGAAAAAACTTTGCACAGGTTCCAGATTATGCGAAAATTCTAAAACATTGAAGGATTTGGTGTGTCTATATTTGCATGCAGACGATACAATCAAAGGCGTTTTGATGTCCATCAATTCAAAACCCATTTCCACCAAAGCCGTTCGTCGGCGACAAAGGCATCGAGTTCCGATTGGTCACGATTGCCTCGTCTTCACTCTGTACCGATCCACTGGAAAGTTAGAACGTTGGACGGTTATATCTATATCGCTAATCTGTCAGCTGTCAAAGCTGCAAATTTATATTCGAGTGTTGACAAACCGAAAAAGCGGAAGCATGTGTATAATGAAAAAAAGTATTTAAATTCATTAAACGAATAAAACATAAGTGAATGACTTTTTCCGCGTAAAATCGTGGATTTGTGTTGTCTCAGTGCAGTTGCACTGTTTTGTATTCAAGTGTCAAGTACCGAAAAGTGCGCGGACGTTTAATATAATGAAATCTTTCAACGTTAGTGAATGACGAAAAAGTGCATGTTAGATTGAATTAATTCGTAAAGATCAAGAGACTCCGTAGAGGCTCGGGACAAGTACATTTGACATCTCTGTCTGTCGTTTGCTGGCCCGGGGCTCGACCGAGTATATTAAGCCACGGTTTTTCCGCCAGGCTTTGCATTCCGTTCGCACCTAGAGTCGCGTTTATACTGTTAGCAGTACTTTGGTTGTCATTCGGTTAGCCGTCCCTGACCGAACTTCGGGTCTCCTGTAGAAGAGAGCGAGTCGAGTCCAGAAGTCAAAGTCAAAGTGTCTAGTTCGATATTTGAACTTAGAATCTTTTCGACCTTTTTCCTACGACACACCGAATCACTAGTAAGCTACAACGAACCAAAGATTTATCAGACACCTCTCCGGTAAAGTACCAATTCTTTCATATACCAAGTTTGTATTCGACTATTGTACTAACTAACACTTTGATCCAACGAATGTATAAAGAGTCTTAGGATCTCTTTATCCATACTCATTGTAATCCAATTAACATTATCATTTATAATAAAGAACGCATTTTGAACTTATAGAATCGCTTAATTCTTTAACGATAACCCTTCCTTACTCAAGTCGCAACTAAGCTAAAGCAAGACTTCTCTAGGTCTATCAGACCAGACGCAGACAACACTCCTAAGAGTGTTGTGGGCGCGTGCCCAAATCTATAAAAACGCTCTGCGTATTAAACTGCAGGGAAAAGCATATGGGAAAGTTATCCATGCCTCTTGATTTTTCGGACACGCAATTCTCCGCCTTTGTTCCCCAGATTGAAATATAAACGTTTTACCCCATTTTTTTAATTTTTCAGCGTAGGCGAAGACTTTTATGATTCCAGTCAGACAAACGCTCGACTTACAACCTATCACTAAGTCATCTGGCCGTCTTGGATTTTCAGAAGTGAAATTTTTCAACACTGTAACGTACGTTGAGCGTATGCGCACAGAGTACTTGTCCGGCCCATAACTTTTTATGCAAATTGCTCATTCAAGAAAAAATAAAATTAGAGGTGAAGTCATAGAACCCATGGAGTCTAATCTCTTTAAACAAGCTACACACGAATCCTTGCTTTCATCGAATCCGTTAGTTCAATAAAAATTTTGCTCCAAAGTTTGTATCTATTGACTCAGCAGATTTGAGGTTGTGGAAAGAAACTATTACGAACTTGGTCGACCAATGAGCGCTCTCTCACAACACACATGAAACATTTCCAATGGTACAGTATAGATTTCAAGTCAGAGGCATAAAATGTGAACAATGTGCGCACTGTTCGCACAAACAGAAACTTATAAAAAATAACCTAGCTGTTTCCCTCGGGATAACCTCGCATCATTCGCGATATTCGATATCGACTTAAATGGAATACGATACTCTTTATCGTCATTATTACAAAATTGTCATATTGGGACTCTGTTCAGCTAAATTGGTTCATCATTTTCTAAAGCTGCTGCTCACATACAACCAGCAATGTTATCGCTCTTATAATACGACCGGAACCAACTTAACTTAACTGAATAATAACTTATCATCTGCTGCTATGAAAAAAACTTATAGTTCATATGGAAATATTACTGCAATAAAAAACGGTTTGCTTTTTCGCGAGTGGTCCCCGATTTTTTCTTGAATAAGCAATTTGCATAAAAAGTTCTGGTCCGGACAAGTACTCTGTGCATATACGCTGAACGTACGCTGGTGAACGTTTAACAAATTGTTAACAATAAGATTTTTCCATTCCCATCGAGCAAACAATGTGGAAGAATTGCGCTTTCAAAAACTATTTGTTGTTAATCGTTTCTCAAACACCAATAAATATCATTCTAAATATATGTGCTCAACGTGAATCATCATCTTTTTGGATTTTTAATTTATTGTACACTATTTTTTTTTTGTTATCCACCTATTACTTTTTTTTCTCTTTGATCCTGTTTTCAGACTCGTTTTTATATGTATGACTATTTTTGTAACTTGGTACCTCTTTTGAAAACCAAGTTATTTTCGTTTTCTCGTTGATCTATTCTCAAGCATATTATTTCAACGCTGAACATAAATCGTTGTCTCTTTAATTTTTTGCAGACTAGGTTCTTTTGTTTGTTAAAACCCTTTTATTTCTTTTCATTTGGGTGCTGTTTATTTTCGACCGATTTTTCTTTTTGTAGATTGCTAACTCTTTTCGATTGATTGTTTAAATATTTCTTATAAGTCTATTATATTATCAAGCTCCAATGAAATACTTGTCCTGTTGTTGATATTAAACATTTCAGCGCTGAACGTAAATCGTCCTTTCAACTTTTTTGCAGACTAGAAGTTATACGCCCCTTTTAATTTTTTTAATTTTGACTGTTTTTTTTTCGACCGGTTTTTTTCTATAATCAAGCACCAATGAAAACTTGTCCTGTTATTGATATCAAAAATTTCAGCACTGAACGTAAATCATTGTCTCCTCGATTTTTTTAAAGACTAGGTTTATTATTTGTTTGTTATACACCCTATTTTTATTTTTTATTTGGACCAGTTTTTCTTTATGCTAGGCTGATTTTCTTTTCAACCACTAACTGCCTTTTTTTAAATTTTCTCATGGATTTATTGTCGAACATCAATGAAACACTTGTCCCATTATTGATATTATGATTTTAGTCCTAAACGTAACTCATTGGCTTCTTCATATTTCATGTTGTCGAGTAGTTATTTTTCTTATGCAGCAATTATTTTTCTTTGAGAGTCTATTTTTTTTCATCGGATGCTCCACTTCTTTGGGTGGGGAGGAGGAAGTAGTTTTTTCTAGGGTTTTTTTTCTGGTGGGTGTTTGGTAAGTTTCAGGGGACTAGTTTGGCTGGGTTGTTTTTTTTCTCGAATTTATTTTTTTTGCTGGCGAGAGTTGTAGCATTTTTTCGGTCTTTCGTGTGACAGCGATTCGTTCGATTTTTTTCGTAGAATTATCTTTTTTCTGTTTGGCGAGGGGCTTCTTTTTTCAAATCTATTCTGCCATTTTTTCCATGTTTTTTTGGAGGGTAGTAATCAAAGGCGTTTTTTTGACAAGGTTTTGTTAATGTTTTTTGTTGAAGGGAGAGCGAGTATTCCTTTTTTCGAATTTTATTTTTACTTTTTGGCCAGGGATTTTCCTTTTTGGCCAGGGACTTATTTTCCTCAAATCTGTTCTGGCATTTTTTTTGTATGTTTTTTTGGGGGTTGTAATTATTTTAGGCGTTTTTTGGCAGGGTTCTGTTAGGGAATTTTTGGCAAAAGGCTTTTTTCCTCAAATTGTTCCATTTTTTTAAGGGGGGAGTCGGCCAGGGATTTTCCTTCTTCGCCAGGGAGTTTTTTTTTCTCAAATTCTCAAATCTATTCTGGCATTTTTTCTATGATGTTTTGGAGGTTTCATTATTTTTTGGGTTAGGGGGGGGGATAACTTATTGTGACAACAGATGGAAACGGGAATCGAACGTATGTACTTGTCCAGGGTTTTTTCCCCGGGAGGGGACATGTCCCCCTTGTTAAAACACCGTGATATCACTCTTTTTTTTCTCAACACCTCTAAAGTCTAGAGTTTTTTCGTACTTTCATGATTACATCATGAATTCATTTGAATGACAAATTGATATCTACTGTCCACTCCACTCATACCCGATTAGATAATTGGACTGATCATATACTATAAATACTATAAATTTACTCTTATATGATCCGCTATTACTATAGAAGCGTTGCCGTGTTTTTAAAAACTTCAATAGCTAAATACATACATTAAAATTCTGGGAATAATGATCTGCTGTTGGCCGATTAATTTACATCTTGGAAATAAAGTGTCGTTAATTCACTTCGACATTAGAAGAACCTTTGAAGAACAGTGAGTTTAGGAAGTGAATCATAAAAATTTAATGCTTCTTTAACGGCTTCCAAGTTGTCCATGAAAATAATAAAAATATATCGAGAAATCGCAGCAGAATACATATGAAAAGTTTCTCCCCAAGTTATGAATCGATCCAATATACAATTTTGAATAATTATCTTCGTTATTGAGACGATTCGTTATTGGGAGAAGCCCCAGAATTACGATTTTCTATAAAAGCAAGATGCTCGAAAATTGCAATGTATCATCATCGACTCATGAGTTTAATATTCCTTCAAATACCGAATGATATTATTCATATAAAGATTAAGTTTATGGAGACGTAAAAGTTTAGGAGGCAAAAAGATTTTAGTGTGCAGTGATAGAAGAAGATACCGCATAAGGATCATAATATTCAAATTCATTCTTAAGGGGAGCCTCAGAATTACAATTTTCTGTAAGGCAAGATGCCTGAAAAGTGTAATGTATCATAATTGGCTCATAAGTTCAATATTCCTTTAAATATCAAGCAAACTTATTCGTATAAGGTTTAAGTTGTTGGAGATGTAAAATTGTAGCAGGCAAATAGTTTTTCGCATGCCATTATGGAAGAAGATACCGGATAAGGAATAATAAAAATAATAATAAATGCCTAATCTTTGATAGAATCCATCTGAGTCGGATACTTCCAATCCACTCGATGCACATGTTTATTCTGTCTTATACTGTCTATCACTGGATGAATAAGTTTTTTTTTTCAATTTATTAGTCTCTTTCGTTTCATTCATCGATGAAAGTGGTGATGCCTATTAAAATCGAGCATATTAATGTTACCTTTCACAGTGTTGTCATTGATTGCGATAAGAAAAACGTATAAGCATCATTAGCATTGACGGGCCAGGTCTTTTTTTTCAACAGTAGTATCATCAACCTTCATGGAATTCGAACGGCCCTGTCGTATCATGCATGTATAGTGACCAATGTTAATATTTTCCCCATGATGAAATATCAAGAGACTCGGTAGAGTCTCGGGACAAGTACATTTGACAGCTCTGCCTGTCGTCTGCTTGCCCGAGCCTCTGCCGAGTACATTATCTCTGAATAAAACGATTCGCCGTGGTGGGGGTAAAAATGGCATGTCAGTTCGTTTAATTACGAAGCTCAGGAGTCGTTTGGTCATTTGAAAATTGAACTGGAGACTAATTATCAAAATTTCTTTTGCTTGAGCCTAAAATCAGCATGCTTGGATGCGTAATTGCCGAGAAAAAACTTTGCACAGGCTCGAGTTTATGCAAAAATTCTAACACATGGAAGCATTCGACGTGTCCGTATATACGCGCAGACGACACAGTCAAAGGCCTCATGTTGTCCCCGGTCAAAACCCGTTTCCACCGAAGCCGGTTTTCGGCGACGAAAGTAACGAGTTTCCATTGGTCCTTGCCTCTGTACTCATACCACGGAAAGTTTGACGGTAGTTTTTACGGTGTAAAGTACGAGACGCGTAAACAGCGTTTTTTTTTGTGGACTTCTCGTAGATCCGTCGTGGGTAAAATTTGAACTAATTTGTACATCACAGTCGCAAATTGTATCCGAGTGTTGACAGATGGTAAGGCCGGAATAATTCACGCAAAAAAAAAATATCAGATTGACCCTTTGAAACACACATTTTTCCTTACGTGCAATTAGCTCAAAACTGTGTATTTTTTTTTTTTTTTTGGAGTTTTCGGGTTTGCTGATTACAAATCTGCACTTAAAATTTAGGAATTCAAGATGGCGGATCCAATATGGCGGACCACAAATGCAAAAATTGTTTTATGAAAGCAAAACATGGTACTCGGGGGTTTTCGGGGTCGCTGATTACAAATATGCACCCAAAATTTCAAAATTCAAGATGGCGGATACAATACGGCGAACAATAACTGCGAAAATCGTTTAAGAAAAGCGAAAGTTGGTACGCGGGGGTTTTCGGGTTCACCGATTAAAAATCTGCATCCAAAATTTCGAAATTCAAAATGGCGGATCCAACATGGCGGACCATAAATTTAAAAGTTTTTTGATGGAAGTGAAAGTTGGTAGTCAGGGGTTTTAGGGGTCGCTGATCACAAATCTACTATCAAAATGTGGAAATTCAAGATGGCGGATATTATATGCCGAGCGATAACTGCGAAATTCGTTTGATATGAAAGCGAAAGTTGGTACTCGGGGGATTCGGGGTCGCCGAATACAAATCTGCACCCAAAATTTCGGAATTAAAAATGGCAGATCCAATGTGGCGGACCATAAATGCAAAAATTTATTGATGAAAGTGAAAGGTTCAGAAAAAAGAAATGATATCCGGGCCAAAAATCCCCTCGCCGGGGAAAAAAACCTTGTACAAGTACATTTGTTGACCCCCGTTTCCATTTGTTTTCACAGAGAAAAACTACGAAAAAAAAGTACAAAATTCTCAAAAAATTGGCAAGATCGAAAATGATTTACCTTCAGCACTAAAATTTATAATATCAATAATAGGACAAGTGTTTCATTGTCGCTTGAGGATGGAGGATTGAAAAAAAAAGCAAAAAATAGTTGGGCATTGAAAAAAGTCACCAAAATGTACAAAATTAAAAATCGGTCAGAAGAACAGAGTTCAGAAAAAACAATCGGAATGAGAAAAAACTTGAAAAAAAAAAAATTTCCAACGAAAAAAATTATATTGAAAAAAAAAAAAATTCGGCCGAAGTACTTGGCGAGTTCGTACCATGAGAAATATATTACGTGATCCTAGCTAAGCAAAAAAACACGCACAGTACTTCGGCCGAAATTTTTTTTTTTTTTTTTTTCAATTCAATTTTTTTTGTTTGAATTTTTTTTTTTCAAGTTTTTTCTCATTCCGATTTTTTTTTCTGAACTCTGTTTTGGAGTGTCAACGTTTTTTTCGATTTCGAAACGTTTGCAACGTTTTTTCGACTCTAATCATTTAACCCTACCACCGCGAACCGTTTTATTCAGCTATAATTCACTCGAGTGAGTCTCGGTCCAATAGAGGACGATGGCAAATGTACTTGTTCTGAGACTCTGCCGAGTCTCCTGACCTAACACTTTTCCGTCATCCAGCGACGTTGATTTTTTTAATTTATTTCTTAACGTATTCGCACTCTTCTTCCGTCGACACTTTAATACGAAACACTGAAACTACACTGAAAAAACACAAATTCACGATTTCACGCGGAAAAGTCATTTTGTTATTTTTTATTCGTTCACTGAATTAAAATACTTTTTTCTACTGTGCAAACGCTTCTACATTTTCGGTTTGTCAACACTCGAATATGAATTTACAGATTTGGCAGCTCACACATTAGCGATAGAGATAAGAATATGTCATCAGTCGCTACCAATCAGGAACTCGATAGCATCAAAAGGCCTCTTGTTGTGTCATATAACAGACACACCAAATCCATCAATGTGTCGAAATTTTTGCATAATCTTGACCCTGTGCAAAGCTTTTTCTCAGTAAATACGCGACCAATCGTGCTGTAATTACTCTCAATCAAAGGAGGAATTTCTCCGTTAGTTTCGATCTGAATTTCGGAATTATCAAATGAGTTTCGTTATTCGAGAACATGACTTTCAGTTTTTACTCCGACCACCGCGAATCGTGTTATTCAGAGATAATATACTCGGGTGAGCCTCGGGCAAGCATACGACAGACAGAGCTGTCAAATGGACTTGTCCCGAGGCTCTACCGAGTCTCTTGATTCCCGATTTTATTCCCGAACAGCCACTGAAAAATGGGTAAAAAAGGTGTCTGGCTGGGACTCAATGGGTTAAATAGCCTTAATAAAAAACATATAATGAAATAAATAATGACAACAAACTTGGTTAGAGACTGGCAGAGGGCGGTGACCGACGGCAGAGGGAGAGACACGCACGACAATGTATCTGTCTTTCTCGCTCCGTGGCGTGCGATAAGTTGGGGTACCCGCCTTCAATGGACTAGTTTTCGTCACGGTGGAGAAATGTCAACCAACCCCGTAAATGGACGTATGTTCGTAAGTAAACAAGCACGACTGATGTCATTCTGACTTCAAGAAGCGAAAAATTCCTAGAACAGCCAATCCCAATTGGTAATATTGGGACTCATCTAGATTGGTTGGACGGATTTTCTTCGAACAAGAACTAATTGAAAGATATATCATCGTAAAAAATTGACGACTAATCTCAGATTTTCTACTCGAGCGGTTCGTCCGTAAGAGCGATTTTCAAATGCCATGACTCGATACTGAAGTAAATACGAGTGTGGCACGGTAGGTCCCGGCTTTTTCTTTCTTCCAGGTGGCTCCGCACCACAACTGCGATTGTTTTATGCTGAAATATTCAATCTTCTGTCTGGCCAACAATTTCACCGGTTGCCTAATACTTATGGTCAGAGCTGTACGTGTGATAAGTTTAATTTAATTTATGTATTCGATAGCAGCTTCAAACGTTTCATCAACTTTTATACCTATGTTTCCAAGTAGTAGATGAAAAGTAGCGCACCAAACAATGGAAAAAATATCGCTTGAGCCAGCGATTAATACATGGTGAATTTCGGAGTCATCGATTACAAATTCAATATCCAAGTTCTATCCGTCAACCGGAATTTCAAATAAAATTTTTCGTTGCGCAGAAAAACTCATGAATACAGTCACAAGAGTATTTATTAACTACGTCGTTGTTATTTTCATATCATGAATACTTTATAAATACTCACTTCCATTCCTGATTTTGTATAAACATTTCCTTCCAAGTGTCTTGTATCTTCATCATCTGAGCTCTCTTCTGAAGAATATTTCAATTTTGTTGAATCTGGATGATGTGATTCACTATTGTGGATATCTTTTGTGATGTGATTTGGTGGTTTTTCCTCTGACGGTGGTGGTGGTGCCTTGGTACGTGTTGACATTCTCATGGAGGACCTGAAATGGAAGAGCGTGTGAGATGGTTTTTCATTATAGTACAGACGACCGGGTCCTCACAACCGGTCTGCTGTCTTGGCCACAACTCGAAGCCCCACCACATGGTGAACAGTTCAAAACATGTAATCTTCTTCATACAGATGTCACGTTCCGTGTTTCTGCTCATTTTAAAGGAAATTTCTAAGAAGATTTTCATGACGATTTTTAAGTAAAGTTATTGGATCCAATAAATTGGATCAAATAACTTTCCCACAGATTTGCTATCCCTCATATTACTTTCGCGACCGTATCCGGCGTATAATTCTACGCCGAGCTTATAGTCGCGAGAGTCCAGTTTGATACCGTGAATTGAGCGAACCGCGTGAAAATGCTGACCGGACGTGAGAACATCTCATGTCACATTTTCTCGCGGTTAACAGACGATATGGGCAAGAAAAATTTACCCCCGTATTCTGACTGAACTCGCGAGCTCACCAAAATACGGGAGTGGAGATCTTCAGTCTTTTTCGAGTCTCAAAAGCGAAAGCTTCTCTAAGAAAACTCCTTGCCCAGTATCTGCTTAGTAACCTTAAAATTTTTTCTTGTCTCCCTGATTCACAAAAGCGTCCAGTAGGACGAAAGGATCAAAAGGCACTTGAAAAGTGTGTTGCGTCGTGGTATCAAATCTGTGCTCGCTAGATTTATTCACGTTTAACGTTTTGCCACGAACTCTATCGCGTCGTGTAGTTATAAGGACATTGTCATAAGAGTGTATGTTAGAAAGAGTGTAAAAATTGTAAGTGTGTGATTGTATGTTTTGAGTGTAGGTGTGAGAGTGACTAGGTTAACAAAGTTATACTCGACGACGCGTCGCGGAAATAACCAATAATTGTGAGTATTTTTGTATCACCCTGTAGCGTGAATACGAGAGGTCTTCCACAGCTGACCGAACGTCTTCACGTTACAGTTCCACTATTGGCCCATACAAAATAAATACGAATAATATTAAAATAACAAAATTCTTGATTGAAGTCATTTTATAATTCCTGACCCACCAAATTCCTGGTAACGCCCTGTAGAGGACGGACCGGATCTTACGCATATTAAAAATATTAAAAACTGCTTGTGCTTCTCACAAGTAGAATAACTTGTCGCGTTCGCTCTGCTCCGAACGTAACACAGATAATAAACATGAACATTTTGATTAAGTGCTCCAGAAGTATTTTTCGAATTCACTGGAAATTTCCTCAGAAACTAAACCTAAATGCAAATTCGAACATTCTTACTGCCCGAGGGTATGATCAATCCTTTCAGAGGTCTGAAAATCACATTTTAAGGCGTATATTAAAAATGATGATTTACGAAAACCTCACATTTACAAAACCTCACAATGATACATGTATCATTTTGTTCTGCATGTCATCTAGTAAGTAGAAACAAATTAAGTCACCTCGGCCAAAAGACCTGTCCTCCCGACTCTTTATTATTGATGCTTCCATTTCTCAGCTGACTTAATTTTCTCTTTTCTGTCGTTTTCTATTCCCTCTTCCTTGCTAGAGCACCCCTCGACTGAGAATTCCTATTGCAAGCGTCTCTTAGTCGTGATCACTTCTGATTTTGGATCGGAGAAGAGAGTGCCCTTCCCTCTAAAATTCCCCTCCTTAAATACTCAAAATTTCTTTTGCCATATTCTTTTTCCACCAATCCCTGGATTTACATTAAAGTTCCTCCAATCCAAAAATTCCTTTCCTGTTAGTCTAATCTCGGGATTTACTGCGAAGTTCCTCCAATTACAGGCATGCGATTCTGGTTTGGAGGTTTATGTACCATCATTATTAGTTTTATATTTTACTGGCTGTGCCCACGGGCCTTGCGCGCAATGTATCTAGTTTGCGCTGAGTATTTCGCTAGCGTTTTTTTTTTCTCCGCAGGGATTCTTAAAAATGTTGCTAACTCAAAATTGCTGCATTATTAGTAAACCGGGTGAAATCACCTCCTCGGGGAAAAAAAAACCTGGACAAGTACATTTGTTGACCCCCGTTTCCATTCGTTATCACAGAAAAAAAACTACCAAAAACAGCACAAAATTTAAAAAAAATAATTACTTTACAAAAAAAGAAATGGGAACACCAATGATTTACGTTCAGCACTCAAATTTACAATATCAATCATAGGACAAGTATTTTATTGTCGCTTGAGGATGGTGTATTAAAAAAAAAAGCAAAAATTGGTTGGGCATTGAAAAAAGTCACCAAAATGTCCAAAAATAAAAATAGGTCAGAAGAACAGAGTCCAGAAAAAAAAATCGGAATGAGAAAAAACTGGAAAAAAAAAGTTTCAAACGAAAAAAATTTAATTGAAAAAAAAAAAATTTCGGTCGAAGTACTTGGCGAGTTCGTACCATGAGAAATATATTACGTGATCCTAGCTAAGCAAAAAAACTCGCCAAGTACTTCGGCCGAAATTTTTTTTTTTCAATATAATTTTTTTCGTTTGCAACTTTTTTTTTCCAGTTTTTTCTCATTCCGATTTTTTTTTCTGGACTCTGTTCATCTGACCTATTTTTATTTTTGTACATTTTGGTGACTTTTTTCAATTCCCAACTATTTTTTGCTTTTTCTTTTAATACGCCATAAAGAAAAAGGGAACGAACTGAGTACAGCTTGCACAAACAAGGCGCAGAAATTCGTTCCAGTTAACATGTTGCGTCTTCCGCAGTATTCGCTCCGTGCCTACTCATACACACTCGCCAACGTGAGAATGTGTAGTCGTGTATATGCATATTGGTGGCGACGGCAATAGTGATGAGAAGACATTTTTGGGAGAGTAATTTTATGTATATACACGACTACACATTCTCACTTTGGTGAGAGTGTATGAGTAGGCACGGAGCGAATATTGAGAAATTCGACACATTTTTTCATAAACTTTTCAATTCTTAGTGCCACAGACACGAAAAGTGAAAATACTTTGCACACAAGTCACTTTTAGATATTTCTCGAGTCATTGATTGTAAATTACATTGACTGCAGATTTAAAATCAGTGACCTCGGAAATCCCCGAGTACCAACTTTCGCTTTGATAACCGAGTTTGGCATCAGTCATGGTCCACCACATTGTATCCACCATCTTGAATTTCGAATTTTTGGATGCAGATTTGTAATCAGCGACCCCCAAGACCCCCGAGTACAAAGTTTTGAGCTAATTGCACGTAAGGAAATATAAATGCTTCAAAGGGTCAAATTGATATTTTTTTTACGTGAATTATTCCGTATTTACCGTCCGTCAGCACTCGGAACAAATTTGCGGCTCTGACGTACAAATTAGTTCAAATTTTGCCCACGACGGATCTACAGGAAAGTCCGCAAAAAATACGCTGTTTACGCGTCTCGCACTTTACACTGTCAAAGCTGCCGTGCAATACAAACTTTCCGTGGTTTGGATACTGACTGAATGTAGTCACATTTGTGACCAATCGGAACACAGGGAAATGATCACACTTGTAACCAATCAGAATCTCGATAAACACGTTGAGGCCTTTCATTGTGACATATACAGACACGTCGAATTCTTCGATGTGTTGGAATTTTTGCATAATCTTGAGCCTGTGCAAAGTTTTTTCTCAGCAAATCCGGCATCAATCGTGCTGATTTAAGGCTTAATCAAAAGCTTTTTCCTTAATTAGTCTCCAATTCAATTTTCAAGTCATCATCTGTCTCCTGGGCTTCATAATTCGAGAAAATGACTTTCAGTTTTTACCCCCGCCACCGAAATTTACTTTATTCAGAGATAATATACTCCGGCGAGCCTCGGGCCAGCAGACGACAGAGCTGTCGATTGTACTTGTCCCAAGACTCTACCGAGTCTCTTGATAAATAGGTAAGGCCGGTTCTGGATCGCGATCCCTGCACCGACATTTAACAACATTTTTTAGCAGTGACGTGAACCCCCCGAGCGCAGACACGAACCGTGGGAGGTACCCCTTCCTGATAGTTTTTCTTCAGTCTTTCATTTTTTTTTAAGAGGCAATTTTCTGGGGTTTTTTCCTGTTCTCTTATTTTTCGAGTGATTCAAGTTTTTTGACGGGAGTCGTTCTGGAGAGTTTTTTTCAGGTGATTTACATTTTCTTTAGTCTTTTAGAATTTTTTTTGAGAACATTTTTTCTGGAGTATTCCTCGATCCTTTATTTTTCTAGGGTTTTTGATTTTTCGAGGGTATTCATTCCGGAGTGTTTTTTTTTACGTTTCTTGAGTCTTCCCTTTACATTATTTTTTTATTTTTCTTTTTTTTTTAAAGATTTTTAGAGGCTCCAATTTTTCGTCGAGGGTAGATTTTTGTTTGCAGAGTTTTCTGTGAAAACACATGGAAACGCGGGTCACCAACAAA
The DNA here is from genome assembly GCA_013761285.1 of Campoletis sonorensis. NCBI lineage: Eukaryota > Metazoa > Arthropoda > Insecta > Hymenoptera > Ichneumonidae > Campoletis > Campoletis sonorensis. Next base: position 14,334 of record JACEOJ010005568.1, on the reverse strand, counting down.
TCTACTGTTAGTACTGTTAGGGGATTTTGGCTAGAATATCACTCCTTTTTTCTAAACACCTTCAAAACTTGGAGTTTTTACGCATTTGCCTCATAACATTGTTAATTAAATTCAAAGACTTTATATTCTAGTCTCCACTTCACTCATGTGATATCAGTGATGAAGGCTATTATTCACTATGATCAACTTCCATTTCGGTCGTTCACAGTATTTGAGTTCTCTGTTTTTGTGGTGAAAAGGTTCAGTATGATCCAGGAAAAATATCGGAATGAGAATAATGTGACGAGGCACGGTCCAGCAATAATGAGCGAATAAAAAGGTGATCCGAGTGGGACTCGATCCCGGGACCCGCGGAGTCTGAGTCCGGAGCGCTAACCACTGCGCTACGGGCCACCTATATTCTTCCATTATTGCCAGACCGTCACAATAAACATGGAAAAAAAAATTCAAAAGCTAAATACTAGGTTGAAAAAAAAAACAGCCGGAGTACTTGGCGAGTTCGTAACCATGCGGAATACATTATTTGATCCAAGCTAAGCAAAAAAAAAATCGTCAAGTATTTCGGCCAAAATTTTTTCTTCAATTTATTATTTTACGTTTGAGATTTTTTTTTTTTTCTCAAGTTTATTCTCATTCCGAATTTTTTTTGTACTTTGTTCTCCTGACCGATTTCGTACATTTTAGTGACTGTTCGCGAAGTACCTCGAGAGCTGTGTGAAGGACTTGTAATTTAGTTTCAGGGACAAGTGAGGAAAGATTAAGAAGGAGAAAAGTCGTGAGCGCGAGGCTGCTCGAAAAAAGTACACTGACACGATTGTTGCAGTTTCCGGTTATCAAGTGACTCGGTAGAGTCTCGGGACAAGTACATTTGAAAGCTTTGTCATCTGCTACCCCGAGGCTCGCCGAAGTATATTATCTCTGAATACAGCAATCCTGGCTAAAATTGCCCTCCTCGAGGAAAAAAAACTTGGACACGTACATTTGTTGCCTCTTGTTTCCATTTCTTTTCACAGAAAAAAAAATACCAAGAAAAGTACAAAATTTTCAAAAAATTGGCAAGATCGATTGCCACATTTTTTCTCGCCGCATATCGCGATATAAAGCCCGCATCGCTCGGCGCGGGCAGATTGGTCGCGACTGACGACATATCCCTGTGTTCCCATTCGACGAAAAGTTTTGGTTACGAGTAACACGAATAACACTAATACGTCTTCATATGTATGTGTCCTTCGATTTCGCGGATATATAGAAAAGTTCGAAAATCGGAAATCGGGAAAAGAGTTCAAGAGACTCGGCAGAGTCTCGGGTTCAAGTGTCGACAGAAGAAAAGTGCGAAGACGTTGAAAAAAAAAAATTTAACGTCAGTAGATGACGAAAAAGTGTTAGGTCAAGAGACTCGTCAAGAGTGTTGTAATAGTGCATGTAGTGCGGGGTTACCTGCGGGGATCATATTTAGAAAAATTTTTGTACTTCCACCCAAGTCGTTCTCAGGCAATAAAAGGAACGATTTCCGTTTGGTCACGAATGATTCGTCTTCACCGATCCTGAGAAAAGTTCGCACGGTTTTACTTAAACGTGTTTTTGTAAAAGTGTCAGTGTTCAAGTACCGACAAACGAAAAGTGCAAACACGAGTGCAAAAACGTGAAAAAAAGTTATTTGAGAGTTCAGTAAATAACGAAAAAGTGTTTCATTGACTTTTAAAGTGTGATAATATAGAATAACACCAATTAAACCGTAAATTCGTGTAGCTGTAATAAGTGAAAGAAGATAAAACAAACATAACCTCAAATAATTAGAGGCAGGCGGTCTCAAAATGTGTAAACTCGCAATTCATTAATTGCGAGCACAATGGTGTTAACACAATGGTGTTGACGTTTGGGTCCTGGAACGCGACAAGTTTTTTTTCAAGCATGTCCCTCATAGTCTTGTCTCAAATCAAGAATTTTTTTTTGAAAAAGTGAGTGTGTACGGATAAGACTTGTGACAAAAATGTATGATGTACATGAATAAAAACTTGTAGAAACAAGAAGTGTTGATGAAATGTTTACTTGAAAAAATTTACATATGACGCTTTTTATGAAATCATGATCTAGAGACGCGGCAGCGTCTTGACGCCAAGTATAAAAAGAAAAGAGTATAAACGGCCAAGGCAAGTCGCGCCGCGTATTTATACTCGAGATTCGGCCCTCTTCAATTTCAACTCGATACCATTTACAAATGCGTCGTCCTAGCGAAAATCTAACGCCACTTTAATTATATAAATCGTACGATCCGATTTCAATGGTGTCATTATTTTTTTTCTACGACCTCAAGAAGTGGGTAAACTCAAAACGTGACGCGAAATAATACAACTTTCAGTATCGAAAAATTCCACACTCATACATACATATTAGGGTGGCCCGAAAAAACTCGATATTTTTATTTTAATGTTTACCGTCCCTTCAATCTTGATATATGGTGAAAGAAAAAACCTCGCGAAAAGAAGGCCCCGTGACTCAATTTTGAAAGGTGGCGCAAGCCATTTTTGTTTTTTTTTTTCACAATTTTCCTTAAAAAATGGGGTTTCCAGAGAAAAATAATAATATAAATCATTGCATGAGTATTTGACATTATCGTGGTTCTATACACAAGTATATGTGGATGTAGGAAAAAGTTTTTTCCAATTAGATGTGAAAAAACTGAACATTTTATGTTACGTGGAAAAATAATCAACAAAAAAAATGTTAGCGATTCTGTTGATAAATTTCTTAGGGCTTTGGAATATATTGCAATTTAAATTAATTATGATGTCGAAGTTGCCATTATTACACACATTATTACAATAATGATATCTATAATTCTAAAATAAACCATTGAAGTAATTATACTCAATCTTTTTTTCAACGCAGAGTACTCAGGCAGTTATCGAATTCTCAGTATAATGAATGAAAGTATAAGAAGTGTAGTGTAGTAGCAGTATAAAAATGAGAAGAAAATATAGTATAAAGAACTTATTTTGCTGTCTCTCTTTGATAACTCGGTGCCGTTCGAAATGAAAAATAAAATTGTGCAGTCAGCAAAACGAGTTGACAGTTCAAACCAAAACACGGAAAACCTTCAAATTACCAAAGATGCTTTTCATTCATTGGGTTCACAAGATCTAAGCGATTTTGCTAGAAAAAAATCCCTTGTTTTATACGATAAATTCGAAACCCCACGAGATTTCCTTGATTCGGACCCTAGGCTATGGGCCTTGAGTGATTCATATAAACATTGCTTGACAATCTGCAATAGCATCAGAGTGGTAAATGATACGGCGGAGCGCGGAGTAGCTTTAATAGAGCAGTTTCAGGGTCATTTAACAAAAGACGAAACCCAAATTCAATATCTGGTACAAATTGTCCAAAATCACTGAAAACAATACCCGACTTGCGAAAAACGAAATTATGTATCAGCTATGACGAGAAATAAAGATTGATGTCCTGGCTATTTTTTTTTTACCTCTATATGCTTGCATATGGATAGAAAATATTATTTCACTGATATGGGTTTTCAATATTGTTGATTTTCTATGATAAAACTGCATTTTCTTATAATATCGCGAAAAAAACACAAAAATAGCTTGCGCCACCTTTTGAATTTCAGCTACAGAGTGTTCCTTTCGCGAGGTTCTTTCTTTCACTAAAGATTAACTTTTAGTGAATGGTAAATGAAAATAAAAAAAATCACCTCATTTTCGGGACACCCTAATACATATACGTAGACAGTAAGGCCTAGCGGCTCCCGCTAGGCACCTATACCCCCTCCCGTTGCTAGCACTCTCTCCTTGTCTCCCTGCCGCATTCGCGCCTCGCGCTATCTCTCTCACGCTAATGCTTCGTGATGCGGCGATATATATATGTTGATAGTAAGACTCAGCTGTCGCGCTGTCTCCCCACTCCACTGCTACCCCGCCTCGACCTGTCTCTCTCATTCTGTCTAAGATACGCGCGTACGTTTAAAGTAAATTAATTTTTATTTTTCAATTTAATCTTTTATTTTCTTTTTTGAAACATAAATTAAATTTAAATTAATGAATTAAATAAAATGAATAAAATAAATTAAAACTTTTATTTGAAGTTTTTGATTTTAACTTTCAAAATAATTAAAATTCTTTTCGTTACTAGAAACAAATGTAACTAGTATCGATTTTTTTTCATGACTCGATATAAATGTCTCGCGTAGCATAAAATTCTGTGATACTCGATTCAGAGATGCTCGGCTACCAGTAGGTGGAGTGCACTTCGCTCCGGGTCAAAATGACCCAATGGTAGTAAATGCTTGTTCCTCGGCTACCAAAAGAAGTAAAGACGTTAGACTCGGGTCAAATGGACCCTATGAGAGTAACCGCAATCCACTCGGCTACAAGCAATGGCAGTAATGTTTGCCCTGGGTGAATTTGACCCGATGGCAGTTACCGCCCATTATAAGGCTATCAATAGCAGTATCGGTGTTTGCTTTGGGTCGAACGGACCGAATCGTCATGAAAACATGGTACTTGGCAACCGGTAAGTGGAGTTTACTTCGCCCCGGGACAAAATGACCCGACGGTAGTAACCGCTCGTTCGTTGCCATCCGAAAGGAGTAGAGACGTTAGACCCGGGTCAAATGGACCCAATGGGAGTCACTGCGCTCTACCCGGCTACCAGCGATGGTAGCAGTGTTTGCCCTGGGTCAATTTGACCCGATGGCAGTTACTGCCTGTTATTAGGCTATCAATAGCAGTAGCGGTGTTTGCTTCGGGTCAAACGGATCCAATCGTGATGGAAACATGGTACTCGGGAACCGATAGATGGAGTTCGCTTCGCCCCGGGTCAAAATGATGCGATGATAGTAACCGCTTGTTCCTCGGCTACGAAAAGGGGTACAGAGGTTAGACCCGGATCAAATGGACCCAATGAGAGTCACTGCACTCTACCCGGCAACCAGCGATGGTAGCAGTGTTTGTCCTGGGTCACTTTGACCCGATGGCAGTTACCGCCCGTTATTAGGCTATCTCTAGCAGAAGCGGTGTTTGCTTCGTTTCAAACGGACCCAATCGTAATGGAACCGTGGTACTCGGCAACCGTTAGGTGGAGTTCGCTTCACCCCGGGTCAAAATGACCTGACGGTAGTAACTGCTTGTTCCTTGGCTACCGACAGGGGTAAAGACGTTAGACCCGGATCAAATGGCCCAATGCGAGTCACCGCAATCTGCCCGGCTACCAGCAATGGTAGCAGTGTTTGCCCTGGGTAAATTTGACCCGATGGCAGTTTGGGTCCATTGGACAGGTCTAACGTCTTTACCCCTTTCGTTACCCGAGAAACAAGCAGTTACTACCGTCAGGTCATTTCGACCCGGGGCGAAGTGAACTCCACCTTACGGTTGCCGATTACCACGGTTTCATTACGATTGGGTCCGTTCGACCCAAAGCAAACACCGATGTTGCTATTGATAGCCTTATAACGGGCGGTAACTGCCATCGGGTCAAATTGACCCAGGACAAACACTGCTACCATCGCTGGTAGCTGAGTGAAGCGTGGTTGCTCCTATTAGGTCATTGTGTCTCGGAGGGAAGCGCACTCCACCTACTGGTAGCTGAGCATCTCTGGATCCAGTATCACAGAATTTTTAGCCACGCGATACATTTGTATCGAAGAACGAAATTTTTGTCGTTACTCTTTTTTCATTACTATTGTATCGAGTAACTAGAAAGGTTAATGCGTTTTATTCAAATAGGCTATAGACATTTTTTTCTTGCATAAATGAAATACGGGGAAAAAAACCTTGGACAAGTACATTTGTTGACCCCCGTTTCCATTTGTTTTCACAAAAAAAAACTACCCAAAAAAGTACAAAATTCTCAAAAAATTTGCAAGATCGAAAATGATTTACCTTCAGCACTAAAATTTATAATATCAATAATAAGACAAGTGTTTCATTGTAGCTTGAGGATGGAGTATTAAAAACAAAGCAAAAAATAGTTGGGCATTGAAAAAAGTCACAATAAAAATAGGTCAGAAGAACAGAGTCCAGAAAAAAAAATCGGAATGAGAAAAAACTGGAAAAAAAAAATTTCAAACGAAAAAAATTTAATTGAAAAAAAAAAATTTTCGGCCGAAGTACTTGGCGAGTTCGTACCATGAGAAATATATTACGTGATTCTAGCTAAGCAAAAA
>JACEOJ010005565.1:0-10585 GCA_013761285.1 Campoletis sonorensis | reverse complement strand
AGCTGTCAAATGTACTTGTCCCGAGACTCTACCGAGTCTCTTGATTAATACTTCGGAAACCTGAATATTTTATGAATATTACAACGAATAACGTAGAATTGTGAAACAAACCTCCACCACATTCATAATCTCTTAATAAAAGAAAAAAACTTTGCTCAATACATTGATTTTATCCAATAACGAATAAATTAGGATCGAAAGTCGCTTGAGAAACTCCTAAATTTTTTTTCAACGTTCCAAATGTTGGGGGAATCACTGCTTCGACATGTTCTAACATTTTTCATTGTGACACGGACAAATCGAAACTCTCATATCCCAATTATCGGCCAATTATTGAAAAAAAAAATGAAAAAGTCACTTGAGCGACCTCTAGAGATTTTTTTTTCAAGCTCAAATTTTGAGACAATGCATTTTGTGATATGCCCTACCAACTATCAGACGTAGTCTGAAAAATAAAAATGTCGATTTTTTTTGCATCACCCTAATATAAACGGTCGTAAAAACTCTAACTTTTGAGAGTCAATTAGCACAAAAACCTCGGAGATTCAACAACTCTCCACATAAGTTAGTTAGCAACAAAATCTTGAAGACTGAACAACTCCAATAAACAGTCTCTCTCTAAATCTCGACGAACTTATGAAAGATCGCACCCAAACCACAGCGACTTGAAATCATTTTTCGAAATCATTTCACTAAATCAAACCTTAATCACGACATCAAACTAGCTAACTCCGGAAAAATTGTAAACGCAAAAGTTGTATGAAATAAAACGCGTTCTTGCGATTCTCCGAAAATCTGAAAAAGTCAAACAATTGACTATTCAATCAAATCAAACGTCATCTAAACAAGTGTAACTATTGAACAAATGTGAAATTATAAGTGAATGAAGACCATATTTTTGTGTACATTGCAACATCATTTAATCGTGATTCCAAGAGTCTAAATCTTGGCAATAGCCTCCTCCAACCTTATCAATCATAAAAATCCTTGAATATAAATAATTTGAGTTCGGGAATCACGCAAACACAAATGATTTACATTTAACCTTGCGACAATATCAATATTCAATCGTCGCGCTCTAAATCGGCGACTGCTTGATCCCATCTAAATCTCTCTGCCGGGACGTAACAGTGTCTACATTTTTTTTTATGATGACCGAGAAAATTTACTCCAAGTTTTTGAAAATGAAAAACGATATGTACACAATCGTTGAGTAAAAATACCTGACGCGAAACAACTTTGCAGTTGAAAGACTTTTTTACAAGACTAGGCGTTAGGTGCTGTAGATTTGTCGATATCACCAATAACTCAATGAATCACGATCGTTTGAACGGTTGGAATGATTCGAAAATCGCACACTCGGCAATTTAAAATTTTTAATGGTCGTGGAACGAAATTCTTTAAGCTGAACGGATGAACGGACGCGAGAAATAGAATATTTTCTGATCAGATGAACGATCGAAATTTTGTTTCCAGTTTTTTTCATCGACATAAAGATGAGGAATCATAAGTAAGCTGTTGTAAACATCGGATAAAATTGCTGAAAAAAAAGTTCTCGGATGGATTTTATGACCGGTGCAGGTTTCGTGTGGCCGCATAACCGCTCTGAAACAGTAGACATTTTATACCGTTTATGTGACGGACGAGGTGCTACGATGCGTCGACGATACAGCCGAATTTGGATAATTCTTTTGTAAATAGTTTTCATATTCTTTTTATGGATTAAGGGGATCACTTGAAGACAAGGCATTTGTATACGGGGCATTCCATACAAAATTAGACACTTTCGGACCCCGTTTGAATTCCATCAAAATTTTTTCTTGGTTTTATACCTTGTGAACCTTAGATCTTTGCATAGTGAATTTCATAAAAAATTCGGTATGCTTTTATTTAAACGATCATGTCTTCGTCGAAAATGAATCAAATTAAATGTTTTTATTTTTATTTTTCGTCTTCGGAAGAACTTCCGAGAAAAAAAAGAAACGTCACAACCTTGATCGCGTTGCATCACTTTTTTCAATTTGAACTGAACAATAATTTTTTTTTCCAGCTGATTCCAGGTAATTCGAACCACCCTAATTTTTTCTAAGTTGTGGGCCTTGTGGGTAAGATTTTTTAAGCAGGTACGTTTTTTTTCGAAAATCGCGAATTGTTGCAAAAATTTTCGACGTAGATCCATAAATCTTGCACGACTATCTGGGGCAAAAAGTTTTTCACGTATTGTCTACATTTGAAATTGATATGTTTATTCATTACGCAGAAAACTCGAAAAGAGGAAAAACAAAAATCCATTGTTTAATTGCAATTTACGGTTAAACAAACAAAGATACGTAATTTTTTCATAGCACCTATTTTTTCGGAGACATCGCGGCACACAATTTTTGTAGGAAACATTCTTTGATAAAATGAATCCCAAGAAAGTTAACGTGGAAAAACCGTGTTTTCATTGTTTAAACAATCTCTCCTGGCCAAAATGCAAGTAAAATTTTTACGAAAAACTAAGGGCATATTCGGGGATGGGAGGGGGCTATACTACCTACAAAAAAATTGGCAATATCCTAGGTCAAAGTGCATATCGATTTTACATTCCGACTAGATGTCTATTCCGTCCATTGAAAAACATAGCAGCCCTCTTTTTCCGGGTACTCAAACATCATAATTTTCGTTTTTAATCCCTACCCCTTTTCTTCAAAAATTCCACAAGATGGGTCTGTCCGCCAAAGTTGAAGCGGTCAGTCTTCAAGGTTCTGTTGAAACAAACAGTTCTCTCTACTCCAACTTCGAATAAAGTGTATAGTCATCATCTGGAACGTACGAGCAACCGCTAGGAAGCAATATCGCCACTTCTTATCATTTTTGATCAACGTTAAAAAGGTAAGATCATCAAAAGAGATTGTTTGAATGGGTATATAATGTAATAAAACTAACAATTTGGGGATGAAACAAAAACAGGGTGATGAAACAAAACAAACAGTGAGCTCAATTGCTCAATATTTAGAGGTAACTCTCTCGACTATTTGTGATTTTTTTTCAAAACTGAACACGACGTCATCTTTCCAGTGCTCGTGATTACAGAAATGATTCACGAAAAAAATCGAAAAAATTTGTGTTTGTATCTTATACTATGCTCAATAAGCCGACTAAGTTTTAAAATTTCCTCATGAATATTATAGTTGAAAAAAAAAAAAAAATCCTTAATGTGTTGGAAAAATACATGTATTTTCCATTTAAAACTACAACCCCTCGGTGGAACGTGTTAAAATTCTCCGAGCGCCTTTAAATTTTACGCAGCTTTTTTTTTATACCTTGATTGTGTTTCCCGATGGGCCAGCAAAGAATTCGGACTTCACGAAAATAGCGGCCACCCTAATGTACAGTTTTTTTTATATGAAAACAATCTTCTCTTTACGAACTCGATTTTTCCATGTTATTAAAATTATGACCTTTGTTCGAGAGGTTTTTGTGGGTTTTTTTTTGGAGTTCGGCAGGGGCCGGGGAGAATATTTTTCTAGGGATTTTTAGGAGTGGAGATTTTGTTAGGTTTCATTCTACCGGTGATCTCTTTTTTCCGAATAAATTTCGCCAATCTTTTTCAATTTATTGGGAGGGACGGAGAGAGGGAGAGGTTTTAGTGGTTTTGTAAACGGTTTCTTGTGGCAGGGACTTGTTTGCTTTTATCGACAAAATAGTTCTTTTCCCAGCGAGTTCTGTTTTCGAGCAATTAAAAATGATTAGACATTGAGAAGTCGGTTTCTGTGAGATTTTTTTTTTCTCATGTATTTCAACAAAAAATGCCTTCAACGAGATTTGTTCGTCATAATATCCTTTATATAATAAGTGGAATGCAAAAATGACCTAACGCTTTTAATTGAGCAGTTGATTGCAATTGAAATAAAAATTTCTCATTGTTTTTTGCATCCGTTATCGGTCAGTCATCAACATATTGCTTCAAAACTCATGCACATAATCTATGAAAAACCCTCCCCAAGATATACACTACCGGCCAAAAGTATGGGGACACCAGACGAAATTTTTTGACGCACGAAAAGTTAGATTACTCAGTCGAAAAAAACGATCTCGAAATTTCGCGTACGATGTATAGAAGAGGACACATTAGGCTTCATTTTGCGCTTTTGAAAAGTCTTCTCCAATTCTTTTTGGGGCCGGTACGTATTTTTGAAGTTGAGCGTTTTTCGTGATTCTTTTTAACGTTCCAAATCGCGCGCATATTCCGTGGAAAATTTTTCCATGTGTTTTCTTCATGAAAAACGTAAAGGGGATGGCAGTAGCTTCAGTTTCGTTTTTTAAAAAGTTGCGTGCGATTTTTTTTGGCAAAATTACTCTATTTTTTCTCAGAAACGACTGTTTTTCGAAAAAGCCTCGCAACTACAAAAAAATGAAGTTTCTGTTAAATGGTCAAGAGGATAAAAAGTTGCCGGCAAGCATCCTTCCTGCACCAAAATTTTTTCAGAATTTTTATTTGAGATTTTTTTAAAAATCATTTTCACTCGAAATCCCATTAAGAAAAGTGCCTCGACTCGGAAATAATAGGGTGTGGCGAAAAAATCAAGAGGGGAAATTTTCTTATTTTTGAGATTATAACTCGTTTAAATTTTTTCAGATTTTTTTTCGACATTCTTTTCAACCCTCGTTTATCTTTTTTTTTAACCCTTTTTGTCACACATTTTCAAAAAAAAAAGTTCCAGCACCAAAAAAGGTTCGAAAATTCGATCGAAATTGCTTAGAAAATGGTTCTGAAAGAGGTGGCACTCTCAGCGTGCCACCATGGCACAAAGGGTTAATATAAGACATTATATTAACTTATCAATTATCAAGGGTTAAGAATATGACATTAAAAATTGATTTCTCCTAGTCGTTAACCCATAAATACAATTTCACTTTCATTTTGACATGCTTGTTCGAAAAAATTATTGTTAACGGACAGGTAAGGGAAATAAACGGTGTAAGTGAATAAGCAGTTTATGTACAAACCCTTATTTGTTATGATATATGTAACAAATACGTTTAAGCCTATGTTTAACAAATATAACTACAAAACACTAAACACAACATTGAAACGGTTAGTCAGTTATGCCATTTACATTGTACAGACTCATTAACGAATGTCTTCGTTTCAAAGCTGTGTGGTTTATCAGTAATCATTAGGAGTGTGGAACGGAAAAATAAAAAAGCGCCCGGCTGGAAACGCTGGTTTAATCCTATTTCTCTCAAAGATCCGAAGATCAAACTGAAAGAAACACGGAGTTGGAAACCTAAAGACCAGTTAAGCAAACGCCAACGTCAGAGACTGGAGAAAGAACGCAGGGAACGTATGAATATATTGCAAAATCGCAACAACAAAACAACTAATGCAGTTTGCACTTGTGAGCCAGCAAACTCTCAACGTGAAAGGCAACATGATCTAGTTCAGACATCAGAACTGCCCCGTGATACGGATTCCGATCCAGGACACGGAATACTGAACAACCATCTTGTTGAGCCTCGCTTTCCTTCGTCGCCGAGCTATTCCGAGGAAGATGCAGTATCAACATATTCAATGAGGGATTTACATGCATCTATCGCATCGATAGCATCTAGCGACCTTGAAGCGGACACCGACTCGAACAATTCCGACCAAGCTAGCGAATCTGACGACACGGATAGCACTTGTTCCAGTGCAGAAAATAGGGATACTCCAAAAATATCGGAGCCATTCCATAACCTTCTTGCGTCTTGTTTCGTCGAGAACAATATCAGCAATAAGGCTATCGATAGCATCTTCGGAGTTCTAAGATTGCATCGCTGTTTTTCATATCTGCCAAAGTGTGCTAGGACGTTGCTGAAAACTCCGCGACGACCTGTTCCATTGACACCTGTAGCGCCTGGCTCGTATCTGCACTTGGGTGTCGGTACAGCGATCGTGTCAATTTTGAACGGCGTCGAATCGAGTGCGATACCAGACAACCTTGAGATTGATTTCAGTACAGATGGTGCACGTCTACATCAATCCAGCGACAGTAGTATTTGGCCAATCCAATGTCGCGTCGCCAATCTGTATCCTAGTAGCACTGAGGTAATAGGCGTATACCGGGGAAATGGGAAACCACACAGTGCAATGGAATTTTTTAATGAATTCCTGGAACAAACGAATAGAATCATTGCCGAAGGTGGTATTATTTTCGATGATAGAAGAATTCCTATTACGCTGAGATGTTTTATAGCTGACGCTCCGGCACGAGCTTTCATATTAAATCACATGGGCCACGGTTCTTATAATCCTTGCTCAAAATGTAAAGTTTATGGACAATATGAAGGAAATCAAATTGTTTACGAAGGAGTTCGACATGAGCCGAGAACAGATGAAGAGTATAATAGAATGCTGGACGAAGACCATCACAAAGGAGAAAGTCCCCTTTTTCGTTTGCCATTAGGCATCGTAAGTCAAGTTCCTTTCGAATACATGCACCTTGTATGTCTCGGATTGAAAAGGTTGATTTCTGCATGGATACATGGAAAATTTGGGCATGAAAGACAGTTACCAGGTCGACTGATATCTCTTGTAACGGAAAGACTACACCTTCTAAAAGAATGGTTTCCTCGAGAAATGGCGCGGTGGCCGATATCGTTGCGGGATTTTTCACGTATGAAAGCAACGCAAGGTCGTCAATTCTTGTTTTACACTAGACCCGTTGTGTTGCTCGGCATTCTTCCAAAGGACCTGTATGACCATTTCCTCCTGCTCCACGGAGCTATGCGTGCAGTTAGCAGACCCACAACGTCTGAGACTCTCTTGGAATTTGCGCAGCTTGCAATCGAGCTATTTGTTGAACACTGTCCAAATCTTTACGGACATAATTTCAACAGTTACAATATCCATGGACTGCTCCACATTGTAGAAGATGTAAGGAGATTTGGTCCGCCTGATAATTATTCGGCGTTTCCGTACGAAAGCACCATGACAACGTTCAAAAAGTACTGCAGAAAACCACATCTACAATTGCAGCAGATAGCAAGTAGAAGAGCAGAACGCGTGAATAAGATTGCTTGCTCGAAACGGAGAAAGACCAATCGAGTGATGGCATTCAACTCACACGCGACGGGGCCTCTTCCGGAAAATATGCGGGCCTCAAAAAATATTCGCCAGTATTGCCGTTTGAAGTATCCAAATTTCACTTTGACACGGTTGAAACGGGATTCCTGCGTAATATTGAAAAATGACGACGTTTGCCTCGTTCGGAATATTGTTGTCATTGACAACGTTACTCACATAGTTGTGCAAAAGTTTTCAGTCGTACAACCGTTTTACGATGCAGGGGTACCTTCGACGTCATTAGGTTTTTTTAAATGTTCAGGATTGCAGGATCGACTTGCATCAACCATTCATCACCAAGTTCGTGCAAAAGGCTACATCATGCCATACTGGGATCCGCGTTCTATTGATTTGCCAGAAGATAAACCAGTTCCTGACCATTACGTTGTGGGAAGCCTATCAAATACGGTCCATTACTAAAAGGGATCAGTCGCAATTAAATTGAAAGGATTGCAAAATGTACGTAAATGTAGCCAATTTTTCAAAGTTATAGCGTCCGAATATCCGAATAGAACGGTTCAGATCTTTCGTATGCTTTTCGCTCTTATGATGGCCGATGCTTTAGCTCATAACGCTTTTCGGTTTTTTTTTTATATTTTAGATCAACCAATCACCCGGAATCGTGGAAACCATGGAGAAACATTTTTCATACTGCAAAGTGGTGTAACACAGAATCGACTCGAGATATCCGAGCCGAAAAATTCTCCCATATAGTTGAAATATAAATAAACAAATCTTCCAAATTTCAAAAGTTTGGGCCATTTTTCTTTGCAGCAAAAACTGCCGATTTTTTTTTTTTCAACAATAACGATTAATTAATGCAATTCTGTGTGTATTTATTTGAGAGTCGCTAAATACATGCCCTGTGGTGTACCAAAAAAGTCGGCAAAACCGGAGCTCGATGGGACGAATAGTTTTTAAGCAAAGATATTTGTTTTGAAAAAGAAACCGACTTTATTTGCATGGAATTTTCGGGCCGGATGATGTCGATTCGTAACAGAACTAGAAAATTATTACGAAACCTCGGTAAAAAGAACGTGAAATTTTGTTTATAAGCTCAAAAAAAAAATCTGTTATAAAATCATTTTTTGTGAATTGTGTACATCATTGTTAACCTCTTTAAAAAATATAAAAATTAATTAGAGAACAGTACAAGAAAAAATTAATAAACACATTTCAAGGCGTTACATCTTCTCCGTTAGATAAGCGCAAAAATAAACACCACACTCGCAAGTAATAACATCGCAAAATTTGAGACGGTTAGTATGAGGGATTAACTTTATTGTGTCAAATTTTCAGCCCTGTATGATAAAAAGGTCAGCTGTAATAATTGTTTAAAAAAAAATATCTCTCCCCTTGACGAACTTTGAACAATTTTTTTTCCCGATCCAGAAACTTGAATGTTTGGCGGAGTAAGTGTATTTGTTCATTAGTGAAAAACGTTACCCATTTTTAGAGCAATTTTTAACCCGCTTGATGCAGAAAATAACATTTGCTTCAAAATGTACATTATAGTGGAACTCTTTGAGATCAATATTTTTCAAGTTTCGTTACGTTTCAATCATTTTCCAGCGTGGGCAGTACGTGCGAAAAAAGTCGGTTTTTTATTAACCAATAGCTTTTCTTAAAACCTATTCATCCGATCGAGCTCAAGTTCTGCCAACTTATTTGGTATACTGAGAGGCATGTATTCCGAGTCTTTCAAATATGCACATACAGAATTGCACTAACCATTCCTTGTTGTTTAAATTACCGTTTGAGCAGGTTTTCATTACCTTGCGGGAGAACAAATTAATTAATTTTTATGTGCAACCAGCCAAATTATGAGTCTCTTTAAAACGTTCAAAATCTTACGAAACTTTTTTTCTTTTGGATCAATAGTTTCGTCGCAATATCTTAAAAACAGCGTTTCTCTAACTTTAAACGATCCGCAAATTTTTTCAGAACGAAATCTGTGGCCGTAAAGCCATTGGCCTTCATTACGGGTATGAGCTCTCTATAAGAATATCCGGGCCGCTACCGTCGTAAATTGAAATGTGTAAAAAAAAAAGATTTTTTTCGCCCTATTGCCTGAACCAGTGGCACACTGTTTTCCACTGGTCCAGTAGTCACCTTAGGCCATATTTTACGAAGTTATCTATTTAAGAGGCACACCCTTTGGTCAATTTTTTTATAGTTAGTTTGGACCTAGAAGACCATAATCCTGAGTTTTCGTAAAAATTCGAGTTGCATTTTAGCAATAAAAAATAATAGAAAATTGAAAAACCGCTATTTTTGAATTATTTTTTATGGAACGCGTTTTATCGACAAAAAGTTTCCAATAAAAGTTGTTCATATGAACATCCTCTATAAAAAAAGTTCTCATGAAAAAAATGAGCTGATATTGTTAATGAAGCGGTTAATTGCAAATGGAAAAAAAATTAATCACGATTTATTTTTTGTAACTGCAATCGATTGTTCAAGAATTCATCGATTTGAAGTTCCCCAGCCGAATCCCAAGAAAATTATGCAAGATATATCGATGTGCGGAATATATTTATTTTTATTTTTGGTTGTTCCTGACGTACACCCTTGCGGGTTTTTACGTATTTCCATGCCTCTTTTTTCCGCTCCTTCCTTACTTCCTGACCTCCTATTTCCGAGGCTCCTCTCTTACTCCGCCTTTTTTTTCCCAAGGCACTACTTCCCTTATTTCTGAGGCTCTCTCCGTTTGCGGCTGCAGCCGTCTTGCCCCCTTACTGTATCGCATTTGCCGAGGGCGAAGGGAAACTGCAGAAAACCTTCGCCGATACAGTCAGTCACAGTTTCTACCTGATCATCCTCGGGTAGCAATGTGAGCACGCTCCAACACGGCTACCAGAGGTGTCTCAGGCAGAAACCTCCTCAGCTGTGCAATGAGCCAGCCAGTACACGGCTAGGGGGCCACCATCCGCACGATGAGAACCGTCCACGGGAGGCACCCGGAGCCATACACCGACCGCTCAGGCATCACAGAGAGGTATAGACTGGGGATTGCGGTATAGGAACACTTGAAAAAATTTTCATTTTTCAGTGGTGTTCGGTCTGGGAATCGAACCCGGGACCCTCGAGTTGCGAGTCCGAGCCCTCATCCACTAGACCAACCGGTCTCCCATGTGCGGAATATAATTTAGCAACAATCTGCGATCATCGAAAAAACTTTGCCCTTTAATAAATTTCCCGACGAAGGCCCACAGAGTAGAAAAAAATCGAGGAGCTTCGTGTCACCGCGCCCAACCGTTAGGAAAAAAAAAATTGTTTTCGTTGATAATAAATACTGTTTTTGGACGATTTTCGTTTTCTGCTTATAAACAAATAGCAATGCTGACCAAAGTTACAGACATATTCGAGAAAATCTTCAACTATCTAATGCGTCATTGAAAAACGAACATAATTCAAAAAAAAGTTTTGCAATATCTTGATTGCAGCCGAAAATCAAGAGACTCGGTAGAGTCTCGGGACAAGTACATTTGACAG
>JACEOJ010005561.1:44990-66906 GCA_013761285.1 Campoletis sonorensis | reverse complement strand
TGAGGCTAAAAATTCCGATAAGTGAACCCATACTTTTGAGCGGGAGTGTATATTGTCTGCGACAGTATCTTTTTGTGTGCTTAAATCGCTGGCAGCGAGTGCACTGCGGGATCACTGTATTTTTTTATTTTTTTTTGAGTTTCAACCTCGATTTTCGCATTTAAAAGAAGATCGATTTTATAGATCTCTTCATTATTCGTCATGGGCTCAAGGTCCCCGAAAAAGAGAGGCAATGATTCTTTGGTTTTTCCACTTCAGTACAAAACATGACGATAGAAAAACACATGTGGCGCTAGTTCCACAACGACGAAAGGAAGAAGCAATGCGATCAAAAACAAACAATTCCATGATAAATTTTGAGGGTGAAGTTTTTCAAATATATTTTGAACACATCAATTTAAAAATAAATAACAACTTTATAACAGATCTTGATTTTGAATTATAAGAAATAAAATTTAAAGAAATATTATTAGAAAAAAAAGTCTGAAATATATTTTCAATCATAAAACTTAAATAATAGTTATTTTCATGATACAACTTGAATTTGTATAAATTTTCCCGAAACTAATAAAATAAATTCGAATTTTACGAAGGAGTTATGAAAAAACTGTTAAAATCGGTATTCATAAAACTTCGACGATGAATACTTTTTAAACGCTTACACTTATCGACTAAACATAAGAGACCATTTTTGTAGAGAAGTTAATTTCCCACAAGAATCTACATTGTTCATTTAATAACACTTATTAATCAACGAGTAATAAAATTCAGGAGCAAAAATGAATTTTCTTAAAATTCTCGAAACTTTGACCGCCCATATCTTTTTATTGGTAAGATTCATGGAAAAAGTGTAGGTGACCTTTTTTGTAACACGTTCAATTTCCTACAATAAATGTTCATGAAATTAGCGGAATACGGATTTTTATGTATCGGACTGAAAAAAAAAAAGAAAACTATGATTCGGAGGTCCTTCCCGTTAAAATTAGGAGCTCATGTTTGGAGGGCATTTTCTAGAGGTGCCTAGGAACCCATTTTTCAATGTCGGAAGTAAAAAAAAATAGTCGTTTTTTTTACCCACCCTAATGTCTATACTTAAGAGGGATGTTAAGTTTTCAGAGTTCGATGGGTAAAAGGTTTGGAGACTGTGAGTATGTGTGAGTTTTATGGCATCGTAGATATGCTATTTTCGCTCGGTCGGAGTGTATGGTTTTGCGTTTTTTATTTTGTAATTCAATTCCTGTATCGGAGTCAAGCCTTCGAGGCGATTGGACGTTTTTCCCAAAAATAGATTTAACCTCTTGAAAAGCCCATGCGGAGTTTGATGGTGTTATGGCCGAGCCATTTATTTGAAAATCATTATAAATTAGAAACATAAGGTAATAATAGTAACAAAGATCACTGCCCAATGCCAATGAACTCCCGGACAATGAACCGATCTTGCGAAATCCACATTCAAAATGCAAAGACTTGCAAAAGACAATCTTGCAGAAATCTCAATATTGCTTCACCGCTCAGGCCAATGCACTGACATTTCACCATCACAGTTGCCGACTCATCAATTATCCCTTGACAGAATCAGCAGAAATCGGAATATTGCTTCACCGCTCAGGCCAATGCACTGACATTTCACCATCACAGTTGCCGACTCATCAATTATCCCTTGACAGAATCATTAACGAAAGAGAAGCAACCAAAATGTTCAATCAGTCTGTTCTCCACCATCGACCTAAGCGGACCTCCTCTAAGTCCCGTACTTAAAGTCCGAGTCTTATTCCGGTCCTTGCAAGATAGTTCTGATTACGCGTCTTCGATTCTTCGCGATCAAGCATCACTGATCGAGGGTTAGTGAGGCACTGCGGTGTAGCGTTTTCACCACGTCTTGAAAGTCGTTTAAGAACTCACAAAAGATTCAATTCATATACCAAATCAATTTTTATATTTATCAATTCATTATCTTTCATATTTTATCACAAAATCTACGTTTCACGTAAATTGTGTGCGTGAGTGGACCGACTACACTGTCTTCGAGGAGACGCGCTACGCGCTGCGTCAGCACGACTCAAATTGCGTTCGAACACTAAAGTAGGTCCGACCTATATTATTTTCGAGTATCACTATAATTACAAATAGCCAACCAAGCAAAAGAAGACTGCGATACCACTCGTTTCGGCCCGATACTTTGTACAAACCGTTATAACTCCCAGAAATATACAGAGTGTCATTCTAGTACTTCTTTCTATCTCATTAAAACACCCAATTCATTCCCTAATCAATCTATTACCAAACTGACCTAATAGGTGCACCTAGCGCTTTGATAGCTATTCCGAATCATTATTTTCTTTATTTGTTTGAGAGTTCTTCTCCGCCCTTCTGTTACACATTCTGGCTTAACAATGGTAAATCGCAGGAAAAATAATATATCTCATGAGTCCGAAGTTTGATATATTGATATTAACAATATAAATTTTATTTGATTAAATTACAAGTTTATCTCGCCTAGCGCGGTCAGCCTCTTCAAGGTAAAAGCTAGGTCAAACTTCCGCTACAGCTGCGGCATGACTACATGATCTAGTTTCAGAAACGGAGCAGAAAGACCGACTGGCGAAGCTCGCTCCAGACATGGTCGCTTGTCATTGGCTGTCAAATGGTGAACTGTTGGCGACACTGGGCTGTGACGACTGGGCTGCTACACCCATAATTGTGACAAACATAGTGATAGTAGCTGTTATCACACTAACAAACCCGCGAGTATTGTTAATTTTTTCGAGTGCAAAGTGAAAGTGTTTCAATTCAGGTGCAGCGACCGTAAGGCCACTTGCTAGAAGTGGCGGCGACGAGCCTCAGTGACCAAAAAAACCAGATAAACACTAGCGACATGTTCGACGATCAAAACATGCCTCTGGTAGAAAACGGCTTATCGCAAAATTTGAATTTGAATCATACATCTAATCCAGCTCCGAGATATCCCCCGCTGCTCGTCACGATCAACAAGACAGGTGAACCGTCGTCTAATACATGGCAATAAGTGATCAACTTCGAAAACAAAAACAACAATAAACGACGCAGACGAGGAAATACCGAAAGCATTGACTCACTCGAAATCTTCACTAATACCACCAATCGCTTCTCCCCACTACTGGGAGCGGAGAATGATACAACGATGGACATTGTAAACAGCCAAATCCACAACAATGACAGGTACGATAATAACGCAGATGAGAATGCGACACCTAAACCGCCTCCAATCTTTGTACCGGGTGTACGAAGTATACAAAAACTCACTAACAAACTACAGAGTACAATAATCAAGGACAAATACACATATAAAAGAACAAACAACGAAGGACAAATAAAAATAATGCCGAAGAGCGCCATAGCGTACAGAAAAATCATACACTCGCTAAAAAAAAACACGTAGAATAGCACACGTACCAATTGAAAGAGGAACGTGCATACAGAGTGGTTATCAGATCCCTCCACCCATCGGTCCTATTAGAAGATATAAAAAATGCTCTGGACGAAATAGGACATAAAGTTCGAAATGTAGCCAACATATATCGCAAGGGCACAAAAATCCCTCTACCACTATTCTTCGTGGATGTCGAACCGAACTTGAAGGACTCAAACCGAACTCAACTCTAGGATCCAAATTTTTAGAATTAGAATAATCAGCTAACAGAAACCTCAGAGATTCTACACTTCTTCTCATAAGTCTCTATCTAGACAAACGCGACTCATAAAAATAATATAAGTTCACGAGTTGAATAGGGCGTGTGTAAAACGTTTCTGAGAGCAATGATAATGATAACACTTCGATTACCTAAATCGGTAAATCCGGTCTGAGATACCCAGAATCGTAATAACTAAATCTGTAACCGAATAATCCATAATACTAATTTAGCGTCGAAACAACCAACTTGTAGCCAACCAAATAAGTGAACATTTCAAGTGAATACAAATCAGTAAACTTTGTGTAAGAGTCTTTATTTCTTTCCTGATGGGCGGATTTACTATTTGGGACTTAGAGAGGGGAGAAGAGGAAACATTTATAGGACACACACAACTTAATAACAACTCTCTTGTTTTATTGATAACTTATATTAAAAACAATGTTTCAAATCTATCTCTGGTCCTCCAAGACCGACCACTCACTTTCGTGTCCCACACGCAACTGTCGCCGGAACTACCCCCCACTTCGCATTTCCCTCGTCAAAGGAAGCGGTGTTGCCGGCTCTCTCACTTTCACGCTTACAGTTCGACCATCCTGAATATATTTTAGGACCCTCTAAAATCACACAGGTTTACTTTGGTCTCGTTATCAACATGTACTTATATAATAAGACTTATAACTAATGAGGCCACACATTGACCTTTTGAGCGTATATAATATTAATCGTCGTTACGACTACCGACTTTTCTACTTATTTCTTATGCTATTTTTGATTTCTCACTCAGTCACGTAATCAAGCAAATAATTGGGCTTTCGTCGTTCGCGTTGCGTTCGTTTTGGGGATTTATTTTCTACACCCTTATTACACTCACTCTCTGACAAATCGTTACTCACACCGTCGTACGTCTCTCGCTCCTTTGATTTGCACTTTTCGGTATTCATCGATCCTTCGTATTTATTTTTACCTTGGGCTTCGATTACTGGCGTTTCGTCAGGGTCATCTGAATCGTCACTCGACTCATCATCTGTCAGGGAAGAGTACCGATCGCGACCACGCCATAGTTTTAATTGTGAGGCGTGTGCTGTTAGAGGTTTGTGAGTTTTTCTCCCACCAGCCAACCTTGTGATAATATATGTGTCATTTGTTAAGATTTTAGATACTACAAATGGTCCTTTGTAACGTGGTTGGAGCTTGGTACTCTCCCCTGTCGCCACGTGATCCACCTTAAGATAAACATTATCTCCCACAGCGAACTTTACATTTGCTCGACGACGCTTATCATAGTACTCTTTACTTTTCGCCTGTTCGCTTACAATATGTTCACGGATTTCTTTTCTTACGTCCGAAGGGTTTCGGTAGACCTCGCAATGTTCGGTAAGACGTCGTACTTTCCCTTCCTCAAAACGAGGTTGATACCCGAATAAACTCTCGAACGGTGTTTTTCCCGTAGACTTACTCACAGTCGAGTTCACGTCTCGCTCTATCATTTTTACCTCTTCATCCCAATCGGTTCACGGGCCTTGTTCTGTACGAATCATTAACGCAGGGAGTAATGTACGGTTCATACGCTCGATGAGGCCATTCGCCTGTGGGTGTCGGCTAGAATTTAGGGTATGGTGAATACCGTGCCGATTACAAAATTCCTCAAATACCCTGGCCGTAAAGCTCGTTCCGCAGTCACTAATGATCTTTACTGGCGCGCCGTATCGGTTTACGAATTGTTCGAGTTTTCTAACTGTGAGTAACGCACTCGTATTTCGTACGGGTTCAAATATTACGAATCTCGTTAATGTGTCGATAATTCCCAGTATATATTTACTTCCCTTCGATGACGTGATAAAGGGGCCTACGTGGTCGATGTGAACTAACCCAAACGGTCTTTCCCCGGGAGGAATTGAGTGCAATTGTCCCGCTTGAGGCCCACTCCCTTTTTTACTCGAAATACATTCTAGGTACTGTGCTATGTGTCTCTTGAGGTATGTTCTCATTTTTGGGAAGTAATAATAGGACCTCACTTTCGCAAGCGTTTTGTCTATGCCGAAATGGCTCCCGAGATCATGAAACTTGATCGCTATCGCTTTGCGCATTGCCGCGGGTACAACGTACAAATCTAGTTCCGCCCCGTCACGCTCGATCGTTCGATACAATATCCCGTCGTAAAGCCTATAACCTCGCACTGAATCCAATTCCGCTTTTTTACATACCGCTCGTGGTTTAGACAGAATATTGATTTTCGCTTTCAAAGATTTGTCGTCTCGCTGATACAATAGCAATTGATTCTCTCGCAATACAATTTTTAACATTTGAGAGCGCTCGATTAGTTCCTCGTCTACAGGTTCGTCTACTGGGGCTCTAGATAGCGCGTCTACATGAACCATTGCAGTACCTTTTCGGTGTTTTATTTGGAAATCGTATTCGGCGAGAGAAGCCGTCCAACGTACCACTTGTGGATTAGTAGTTTTGTGCGCGTTCAAATAGACTAGTGCTTGACAGTCCGTGACGATTGTAAATTTTAGTGGAATCAGGAATACTCGTAGTCTTTCGACTGCCCATACTATCGCCATGAGTTCAAGTTTAGACGAAAGATAGCTTCTCTCTGTCGAAGACGTCCTTCTACTGATCGCGAAAATGGGGTGCATCTCGTTGCGCTCGTTTTGCTGAAACAGAATAGGCCCCAGTCCCTCGGCACTAGCATCAGTATGCAATTCTGTCCTACTCGCTTTCGGATTGTAAATACCCAGCACCCGTTCTGCCACTAAGATCTCCTTGACTTTATTGAATGCTCGATCTTCATCTTCCCCCCACCGAAATTCTACATTCTTGCGCATTAGCTCCGTCAATGGTGCAACGATAAGTAGCGAATTTCGAGACAAATCTACGAAAGAAACTCGACATCCCAATAAATCTGCGGATTTCATGAATATTTTTTGGTACCGGAAATTTTGCGATAGCTTGGACTTTAATGGGACCGGGCTCTACTCCCGCTTCGCTGACTACAAATCCCAAATATTCAACCCTCCTTTTTCCGAAATGACATTTCTTCAGCTTTAGTGTAAGACCCGCCTTCCGCAACGCCTCGAGAACCGCCTGCAGCCGCACCATCAGCTCATCCCAGTCCGGTGCCATAACCAAAACGTCGTCGAGGTAAAAAAGTAGATACTTATTCCGGAGAAGTCCCAGTGCCATCTCCATCATTTTTGAAAAGTAAAACGGGGCGTTCATTAGTCCCAACATAACTCGCGTAAATTCTCCTGTATCATCGGGTGTGATAAACGCCGTTTTGGTACGGGCGTCTGACGTCAATGGCAACTGCAGGTAACCATGAGCGAGATCGAAGGTTGCGAAAATCTTTGCTCCATTCAGCACCTCGAGATACTCGTATAAGTTCGGCAGAGGAAAATTAATACGTTCCGTTACAGAGTTTAACTTACGATAGTCGACAACGAGACGCTTCTTCCCAGTTTTCCTAGTTACTAATAGTACCGAGCTCGCATACGGGGAGGACGTTTCCTGCACAATGCCTGCTTCCTTCCATTCCGAGACGATTCTCTTAATTTCGCTTCGTTCCTAATTGTTCGTTCGGTACGGCTTTGTATTTACAGGGGCGCTACCTGCCTTGACCTGTATATCCATCTCTAGTAGATTAGTTTTACCTATTTCAAAAACATCGTTAGCAATACAATCTCGAAAATCGTTTAACATCTTTAATAACTGTTGACGTTGTCGGGGGGAAACCTTATCGTCGACGTTGACCTCGTCTTTGCCGGTAGGCGATTTTCGGCGTTGCTGTAGTTCGACTCGTTCAACCTTCAGGATTGTTGGATCGACCAGATCCCTCTCTTTCACACGGTGACTGTTGTTATCGAAGTTCATCATCGGCGGTGACAATTCATCCTCGTTGACATCTGCGTTGATGAAGTTGATCGATGCAGGAAGTAGCTCGCTGTCGTGAGCCACAGTTGGACGACGTTCGTCGTTGAACTTCATCTCCGGTAAGATTTTCGACAACTCGTGCGTTGAATTGTCAAGGAAAATCAGCTTATCATCGACCTTGATGTAAGCAATATGCTCGAGTTCGGTGAACGTTCGACCTATCAACACATCCGTTGATTGAACGTCGTCGGGAACGATCCGGAAGGGAACACCTTTTGCACCGACCCCATCGATGTCAACTTCCGCACGTACTATGCCACACGACCTTACGACGTTCTGGATCTCCGGTTTTCCGAAACCTCCCGGGGTACTTGGTAGGCGGAGGACGTCAAAATCATGGCATACAACCACGGTAGCTTTAATTGTGCAATCCGAACTTCCTGGATCAATCATCGCTTGCAAAGTTACCTCGTTCACGGTAACTGATTTTAAATATTTGGCCAGTTTATCCACCGAAGTAGCACGTGTTCGCCCGTTGTCTTTTCCTTCACTCAAGTCTTCGAGGTTTGTGTTCGAGGAACTAGCTGACACAATCTTCACCTCCCCCGGGTCCAGTGCCACTGGCTTTTCACAATTTTTGGCGAAATGCCCTGTCTCTCCGCACCTCCTACACGTGGCGGCGCGACGTGGTTCGGTACATTTGCGCGAATAATGTCCCAACTTCCCACAGTTGAAACATTTTACTCCGTCGATGTTCGTTTTATTCGTCTCTTTCTTTATGAGAATCCTCGTTCACATTCTTGTTCCACTTTTGTGTGCCTGTGTTCTTCACCTTATGCGATTTAATATCGTCATACGATTTCATTGTTCTCTCGAACCGAAGTAGTCCGTGGAATAGTCCCTCAACGCAATCGTATTTCGTTGTCGGTGCGTGCACGGTCATGTCCTGACTCAACAATCCCCACGCCACTTGTTCTCTAATCTCCTCGAACGGCAAGTCGAGGGCACTACATAACCTCACTTTATCATAATAATAGTCCTGTAGGCACTCTGTTTCACATTGTCGACGACTTTTCAAATTATCCCAGAGGTGTGATTTGTTCACTTCCGGCACGAAGGTTAAAACGAAAGAATGTCTGAAGTCAGCCCAGCTCACGAAATTTCTTTTCGTCGATAAGAACCACGAACGCGCGGCGTGTTCAGGTGCATCGTCGCGGTCTCATATAGAAACGCTTCGGGCCACCCATGTATGTTCGCTGAAGTCTCGATTTGTTCCAGTCAACGTTTGGCCTCAACCGGCGTTTCTCTGCCGGTAAAATCGCCAATTGACTTCGTCAAATGCGGCACCACGTGAAAACTTCGGTTGGGCATCGCGGATGCTTGCGATTGTAACATAGTGGCGTTCTGTTGTAAAATTTGTGACATCGTCTCGAGCACACGATCCAACGAGTTTCCGTAATGGGACCCACCACCTTGCCCCTCGCTCGTTTCACTCGCGTGTCGACTCCCGCGCAATGGATTTTCGTTCACTTCGTCCTCCGAGAGGACTCCTCTGTTTAAAAAATTTTCGTTATTGTTTGTTGGTGGCAAATCTTGGAATTCGTCTCCCAACTGACGCGACGCGTTCAAATTCAAACTTGAATACGGCGGTCGTGGTGTCATTCCCACAGTCTGGTAATACGAGTTCTGTATTACCGACATTTGAGGTGGCACGAACATTGGACCATGTGGCACGCTCATGGGTGTTGCGTCATTTCCGTTTCGAGAATTTTCGTCCCCGAATGCCGGATGATAACTTAAATTCGGCGGTTGCAAGGGAAGTCTCGTCGAATGCAACGGTCCGACACGCCCTTGACGAAATGACGGAAAATTCGGTTGCGACATGGCACTTTATCACGCGCGCAATGTTCCCGAACCACAACAAAACGTCCGACCACGCTACCCCCACCACGTGGCTCTCACGACACCTTTTCCTTTTACCCGCGTAATGACGGGATTTTTTTTTGATCTCCCTCAAAATCAACACATAAAGAGAAAAGGAATATATACGTGTTCATATGTCCTATCGATGCACCACCGTGTCCGGCTCTCTTAGATCCCACTTCTGATTGTAAGAGTCTTTATTTCTTTCCTGATGGGCGGATTTACTATTTGGGACTTAGAGAGGGGAGAGGAAACATTTATAGGACATACACAACTTAATAACAACTCTCTTGTTTTATTGATAACTTATATTAGAAACAATGTTTCAAATCTATCTCCGGTCCTCCAAGACCGACCACTCGCTTTCGGGTCCCACACGCAACTGTCGCCGGAACTACCCTCCACTTCGCACTTCCCTCGTCAAAGGAAGCGGTGTTGCCGGCTCTCTCACTTTCACGCTTACATTTGTGTATAAATTAGTGCATCATCGATTTATTCTGAGGAATAAAACCTCAATAAATTCGGCAAACGTCTCCTTGACCTAGTTCCCACCTAACCTATACTCCAAAAATCATCTAAAACAAAATAATAGTAATCTGTCTTCGGATATCGCGCATTAGCCAAAAAAAGACTCACTTGCGAGAGTATCAGTATTCGAAAGTCGCGCTCTAAATCGGCAAGTGCGTGATACCCACTAAATCTCCCTCTTGGGACGTAACAGTATATTAATCTCGTCGTCTGTGGGTGCTTGAGCTTCGTCTATCTGTATTGTGGTGTTTATGTTCTCTGTAGTGTTTTCCTTGACTGGGTTCGTACGATTTTCTTTAATTGGTATGTTATCGTTTTCTTTTCCTGGGATTACAATTTTATATTCTGATTGTTTTTCAGTTTCTTTGCTGGGTTGTCTGTTTAATTCACTATTCGATGATAATCGAAGATCGTTTCCTTGGATAGTTACGTTAACGCGTTCTAAAGACGTACTCTGTTCGTTTTTGTGAATTAGGTGTCCGTCGCTTGTGATTGTAGGAGAATTGTTTTCTATTTGATTTATTTGAGTCTGTATGGTCGTTGTGATTGTTTCTGGGTTTATTTTTTCGACCGCTTTGTCGATTGTCTTTTCGACTAATTTTTTCTGTCGTCCTCGTTTTTTCGTTTCGTGCGTATATTCTCCAGTTTCTGTGCAGTACATATATTGTCTAGGTTTTCGAATTCTAGTCGACCTACGGACGGGTTTCAGAGAGGGTTTTTTCACTTTTTGCTGTCTTGGAAGTTTCGGCATTTTCCAAGGAATTTGATCATCGGATTTTGGAGAAATTAGTTGGGGATTTTGGTCAATTTTCTTGTCCACAACAGGCCGTGATGTCTTTGAGTTATGTTTAGGAATGAAAACGTCGACTGTTTGTTCACCGGTCGTTAGAGTTTCTGAATATATTGTTCGAGTTTTTTGTTTAATACGTCTGGAAGGTTATGGAGTGAATTGCACTGATTTTTGCGATCGTTTTTCGAGAATTTGTTGAGCTCGATTCCGTTGGAAATTGTTTTTTCCTTGCATATCGGGTACCACGCTTCGTCGCCCGCAGACAAAACGTCCGCGACAAAATGCCCGTGGGAAAATAACCAAGGCCAAAATGACCGGATGACAAAATAACCGGTGGACTAATTATCCTAAATATCCTAAAATTATATTATACTACGTGTTAACGTTTGTTCAACTTGTTGACGTTTGCACAATGATGATGGTTTGTGGGGGGGGTTGTGTGTCGGTTTCGAGGGGGGGGGGGGGAACTTCCTTCCCGTGCAATCTTTTGAATTGAATTTTGTGATGAGTAAATTCAAAAATCGCGCTCATTACGAATTGAGAAAAATTAACATACACCTGGTGGTCCAAATTTGAATTGCTGAATAATAGATCGTTGCTTCGTGTTCATATTTCAGGTCAGTAAAACCCAAACATAATTCATTAGTTTCGCCATCTGTTGAGAGCGAAACATCAACAGGATGAGCATGAGTTGATTGTCGTATCGTAGTATTGTAGTATTAGTATTCTGTTTATCCATCAGTGCTACATTGTCGTCGCTACACGATCCACGATTTACGAGTTCGATTGGAGTGAGAAAGAATGTAATGAGAAAATATGCAGTTCATATCGCAGTTCATATTGTCCCAAAAAGGGCATAAATAGTTACTGTTGAATGGTTTTTTGTACTCGAAAAAGCGTGTTAACAAAAATAATGTCACGTGGCGGTGTGTGCAGTATTCGACTGATGTGGCTTGTAAAGCCATCGTACATACGAACTATGAAAATTGTTCTGGTTTGTGTTTTTTTTTTTTTTTTTTCGTTGTACCGGTTTCTTCTATTCTTTTTTCTCAATCAACTTTGTTTTTGCGGATTTATTTTATTCTTTTTTTTCAATTAATTTTGTTTTTGCGTACAATGTAGGTTATGTCGTCGGCGAAGAAAGTGACCATTCACATGCAGCCGACCGCTCATGTATTGAGGCAAAAATGGTGCAAAATAAAATAAAAAAACGTGCACGAGGAAATGATGATCCTCCTGGTGTTATTGTAGGAGGCCTATTAGCTAATGTGTCGTCACCGGTCATCGTTAGACTACCCAGTGTCAGGTCGATGGCACGTAATGTTCAACGTGCCCGTGGAGTCAACAATTTTTATTTTATGGAGCCACAGCGTCGTCAAGATTTGTGTATACCTGACGGATTTTGCACGTATATGCTATACTACGATAGCGGACCAAACAAAGAATGTGTGTTGATTTTAACAACAGCCGCGAATCTCGAATGTTTGTCTGAGTGTTCACAGTGATGGTACATTTTCATCAGTACCATCCATTTTCAAACAGCGGTACACATTACATGGGTTGAAAAACGGGAAGATGCTCCTACTCGTATACGTTTTATTACCCGATAAAAGAGAGGATACTAACACTAAAGTGTTAACATTATTGAAAAATAGCGTGCCTACGTTGAGGCCTGATCTAATAATGGTAGATTACGAAATGGCATTAATCAAAGCATTTCAGTTTTGGTTTTCTGAAGCTCAAATACCTGGCTGCTTATTCCACTTTAGTCAAAGTGTGTGGCAAAAAGTACAATCATCGGGGTTGCAACATTCATATAATGTAGATTCATGGTTTGTGTAGAATTCCCGCATGTTGCTTGCGGTGGCATTTGTTCTGATTACTGATATGAGTAAATCATTCAGCATACTTGTTGAATCTCAGTATTATATCGATCACGAATTAGAGATACGCGGTTTAGTGGATTATTTTGAACGTACTTGGGTCGGAGTACTATCTCGTAGCAGTAAAAAACGCCTGAAGCCATTTTTTGCTTTAAGTTTATGGAATTGTTATGATTCTGTACTTAATGACGATATTCGTTCCAACAATGCTGTCGAAGGCTGGCATAATTCCTCCAATGGAAAAGTGCATATAAAGCATGCCAGCTTGCATAAGGTAATTGATGTCATTAAGTGTGAACAAAGTGTGACAGAAGCACTTATCGTGCAGGCCGATACTGGATTGGGAATGCGATAAAACGTAGGAAAGACTATGTCAATATTCATGAACGATTGAAATATGTAGTTTTGGAGTATGAGTCAAAAGATGTCGTGAAGTATTTACATAACATTGCGGCAATTCTCAAGATGTAAACATTTATATAAACTGTAAGATTACGATCAACATGTTTACTGATAGCGATTTCTTGTCTAGTCGTTTGTAATAAACAATGCAATATTAAATATATTTTGTCTACTGTTTATTTCGTCTACCGGTTATTTTGGTGTACCGGTTATTTTTTCTGCCGGGCATTTTTTTCCGGTTATTTTGTCGCGGATATTTTGGTTTCAGACCTTCTGTGACGCAACCGTAAATTCCGAGTTCGAACCATTGCGCTTGCTTGGGGATTCACTCCGGGTTTATTGCTAGGCCCTATTTGAGGTAAACTTGTATAGTGGGTTGGTGTTACTGCCAGCTGTTTTTCAGGATTTTCGGTTTCTATTAGCATCCTAAAGGATTGATTGACTTCGTCGTCCAGTTCCATATCTGAGTTTGGATCGGGTTTTTTTAGGGGTTTGAGCCATTAACTGAGTTGAGATGGAAGAGTTTATGTTGCTTTCTCTGTTTGCCCTTGGTTCGGGTGTCTTTTGAGTTTTTTTTCGGCTATGACTTCGTAACTAGGTTTTTAATTTGGCGATGCCATAGCTTTATGAGTTTTTGTATCAACTGAGATCACGTCTGATAGAGACGGTGATTGATTTTTTTGGAGTGTTATGAAATGGTAAATGTCGTCTAACGCGACCTTTCCTTTTCATTAAAACTTTCTTTCTGCACCTATCATACCCTGAATAGGTTGTTTGACTTTCTGAATTGTTAACTTGGAATTCTTTGATTCGATTTGGTGATGAATTGATTTCATTTGGGTAAGTTAGTTTAGATAAACTCGTTTGTTGTTTATTTTGCAAATTTGTATAAGTTTCTTGGTTAATAGATTTAGAGAAATTATTTTCTTGACTTGCTGGATTTTGTTCCAGATTTTGTGATAAATTCGTATGGTTTTCTAAGTTATCAAGAGACTCGACAGAGTCTCGGGACAAGTACATTTGATAGCTCTGTCTGACGTCTGCTTGCTTAAGGCTCGCCCGAGTATATTATCTCTGAATAAAACGATTCGCGGTGGTGGGGGTAAAACCAAAAGGTCATTTTCCGGAATACGAAGCTCAAGAGACAGATGATGTCTTGAAAATTGAACTGGAGACTAATTATGAAAAAATATTTCGATTGAGCCTTCAGTCAGCACGATTGATGTCGTATTTGCTGAGAAAAAACTTTGCACGGGCTCAAGATTATCCTAAAAATAACAACACATCGAAAGATTGACGTGTCTGTGTACGACACAACGAAAGGCCTTTTGTGCCAGCTGTCAAAGCTGCAAATTCATATTCGAGTGTTGACAAACCGAAAATGCGGAAGCGCGTGCATAGTAAAAAAAAGTATCTAAATTCAGTGAACGAATAAAAAATAATGAAATGACTTTCCGCGCAAACCGTGAATTTGTGTTCTTTCAGTACAGTCTCAGTGTTTCATATGCAAGTATCGATGAAAGAAAAGTGCAAAGACGTTAAAAAAAGAAAAAAATTTCAACGTCACTGGATGACGAAAAAGTGATACGTCAAGATTCTCGGCAGAGTGTCGGGACAAGTACATTTGCCATTGTCATCTGTTGGCCCAAGACTTACTCGAGTAAATTATAGCTGAATAAAACGGTTCGCGGTGGTGAGGTATGCGTATAAAAAATACTCATAAAATCGCGAGTTCGGGAGGGACAATAAGTGATTGTCAACAATTTTAGTGATGTCTCAACTATATAAGTAGTAAGTTTATATTCAAATGTCGACAAACGAATATTGCAAACACGAGTGAAAAACGTGAAAAACAAGTTATTTGGAAGTTCAGTGAATAACGAAATACTGTTTCATTGACTTTCAAAGTGTTGTAAATTCGCGTGTAGCTGGAATAAGTACTACAAGATAAAACAAACATAACCTCAAATAATTAAAGGCAAGCGGTCTCGAAATTTGTAAACTCGCAATTAATGGTGTTGATGTTTGGTTCGTGGAACGCAAAAAGTTTTTTTTCCCAGCATGGCCCTCATAGTCTTGTCTTCAATCAAGAAACATGTTTTCGAACAAGTGTGATTGTGCGGATGAGACTTGTGAAAAAAATGTATGATGTACATGAATAAAAACTTGTAAAAACAAGTAGTGTTGATGAAATGTTTATTTGAAAAAAATGTACGTATGATCTTCTTTTGGAATCATGAATGTCAATACTTTTCAGTTGCTGTCTACAAATGAACCAAAAAACTCCCGATGATCTCCACGCTGGGCATCCTTCCTTCGCTTCTTCTTTGAGGCATTCCACTGCAGCTTTTCTTATCAGCTTGGGTTTCGCTGGTTAAGTGAACGGCATATTCAAGGAACATTTTCGGTAAAAAATTTATCCATTAAAATGTCAGCAAGAATATGATGGCATGACTCGGTCAGGCTTGCGCAAGAATTGAGTGAAAATTCAGTTATAAGGAATAGATGTATACATTGAATATTTATCTTAAATTCTGTAGTGTGCATTGTGGTAGAATTTCTATAAATGTTTCTATACAGTATCAACTTTGGCCTTCCGGCCATGTTTATTCTCAGAGAGTTAAAACTGCGGATTTTCGCTTAGTCGATTTGGTCTAATTAAAACTGCTGAAGGTGACTGAAGGGACCTTCTACTATTCTCAAAGAAGAAATTTTAATTATTTTCTTTTTCGCATAGGAGATAATAGTTGGTAAATGGAGTGCAACCGCAATGCTGTTTTCGCAAATAATTGTTACGTATTTTCATTGTTTGCTAAGAGTAAATTCTTTTTGTAAATTCTTTGCTCAAGTTCAATTGCAAATATATTGTTCGCTAAAATTACAAAGATTTAACTACTTTTGCCATTAAATATTTCAATCCTAGAAAGAATATTTTTTCCTAGAAAAAAAAAACAAGGAAACAGGCTCGATTCACTCTTATTGTTGTGACGTCGGAACGTCTTGCTTTGAACTTTCCCGTGATATTAATCTTATCCCAATCACAACGAAAAGATTTTCAGCTCATTCCCCCTTTTTGGCCTAACCTCTCGGCTAAGAGCCTGGACGGGGATCTTTGGTGAGGAGATTAACTTTTAAGACTTATTTAAGTTAACAAATTAATAAAAATATATTTTGACAAATTATTTCGTTCAATTACAAATACAGTGTGTTACTTATTTGAAATTGGTGAAGATGAAATCAGTCAACTGGTGGTTGGAGATCGTCTCTTTATCAAAAGACTCGGTAGAGTCTCGGGACAAGTACATTTGACAGCTCTGTCTGTCGTCTGCTGGCCCGAGGCTCGTCCGAGTATATTATCTCTGAATAAAACGATTTGCGGTGGTGGGGGTAAAAACTGAAAGTCATTTTCTTGAAGTACGAAGCTCAGGAAACAGATGAGAACTTGAAAATTGAACTGGAGACTACTTGAGGAAAAATCTTTCGATTGAGCCTAAAATCAACACGATTGATGCCGTATTTGCTGAGAAAAAACTTTGCACAGGCTCAAGATTATGCAAAAAATACCAACACATGGAAGCATTCGACGTGTCCGTATATACGCGCAGACGACACAGTCAAAGGCCTCATGTCCCCGGTCAAAACCCGTTTCCACCGAAGCCGGTCTTCGGCGACAAAAGTATAACGAGTTCCCATTGGTCCTTTCCTCTGTACCCATACCACGCAAAGTTTGACGGTAGTTGTCATGCGACTATCGGATAACTCGGGTCGGTAGGATCGCCAGTGCCTGAGAGAGCAGTCACCACTCAATGAATGTTAAAGCGTAAAGCAAAAATAGTGCAAAAATGACAAAGGATCTTTATTTAGCTATTTTGATACAGAGAGTTATCCGCGTGATTCAACGTCGCTAACTCGAAGAAGACTGATGTTGTATTTAGCCTCTGATCGTCTCTAAGGCTCTCCTCTCATCCCTTCCTCCACGGTCCATGGGGTAGGCCGAGGTGTCCAGGTCAGTCACCGTCGATGGTCCATCGAGGGTTCTTTTATGGAGGTGTTGTACCGATAGCCAGGCTGCGATCGGGTCCAGATGTCCGGGATGCGTCGTCGTCTTCAGCGGGGTCGTCTTCGATGGTCGTAATGTTTGGGTTCGGGGCATGATGCGAGGAATAGGCGAGCATGGTTTATAACGGGGTGTTAAGATATAGAAAGTAGGAAACGGAATAAGGAAATGGTCGAGGTGTTTATGAGGACAGCTGCGATGTTGCAGAGGATAATTTGTTGAGGAATATTGCTATGGGTACGGTCGGGTCATCGTTGATAGAATAAGGCTTTATGATAGGGTTTGTGAGCGACTGCGCGCTCTCAGAGAAGGAGCGGAGGCCTGCGGATTTGTAGGAGGCTATGGCAAGGCTATGACATAGTTTTTACGGTGTAAAGTGCGAGACCCGTAAACAGCGTGTTTTTGGACTTCTCGTAGATCCGTCGAGGGTAAAATTTGAACTAATTTGTACATCACAGTCGCAAATGGTATCCGAGTGTTGACAGATGGTAAGGCCGGAATTATTCTCGCAAAAAAAAATATCAATTTTACCCTTTGAAACACACATTTTTTCTTACGTGCAATTAGCTCAAAACTTTGTACTCGGGGGTTTTCGGGTTCGCTGATTACAAATCTGCACTTAAAATTTAGAAATTCAAGATAGCGAATACAATATGGCGGACAACAAATGCAAAAATTGTTTGATGAAAGCAAAACATGTTACTCCGGGGTTTTCGGGGTCGCTAATTACAAATCTGCACCCAAAATTTAGAAATTCAAGATGGTGGACCACAAATGCAAAAATTGTTTGATGAAAGCGAAACATGGTACTCGGGGGTTTTCCTGGTCGCTTATTACAAATCTGCACCCAAAATTTCGAAATTCAAGATGGCGGATACAATATGGCGAACAATAACTGCGAAAATCGTTGAAGAAAAACGAAAGTTGGTACGCGGGGGTTTTCGGGTTCACCGATTAAAAATCTGCATCCAAAATTTCGAAATTCAAAATGGCGGACCATAAATTCAAAAGTTTTTTGATGGAAGCGAAAGTTGGTACTCGGGGGTTTTAGGGGTCGCTGATCACAAATCTACTATCAAAATGTGGAAATTCAAGATGGCGGATACTATATGGCGAGCGATAACTGCGAAATTCGTTTGATATGAAAGCGAAAGTTGGTACTCAGGGAAATAGGATTCGGGTTGCCGATTACAAATTTGCACCCAAAATTTCGGAAATCAAAATGGCGGATCGAATATGGCGGACCGTAAATGCAAAAATTTATTGATTGCGAAAGGTTCAGAAAAAAGAAGTGATATCCTGGCCAAAAATCCCCTCCCCGGGGAAAAAAAACCTTGGACAAGTACATTTGTTGACCCCCGTTTCCATTTGTTTTCACAGAAAAAAACTACCCAAAAAAGTACAAAATTCTTAAAAAATTGGCAAGATTGAGAATGATTTACATTCAGCACTAAAATATATGATATGAATAATAGAACAAGTATTTCATTGTCGCTTGAGGATGAAGTATTTAAAAAAAAAGCAAAAATCAGTTGGTTATTGAAAAAACTTATCAATGTACAAAAATAAAAATCGGTCAAAAGAACAGAGTCGAGAAAAAAATCAAGATAAAACAAAACGTGGGGAAAAAATTTCAAACGAAAAAAATTAAATTGAAAAATAATTTCGGCCGAAGTACTTGGCGAGTTCGTACCATAAGAAATGTACCACGTGATTCTAGCTAAGCAAAAAACTCGCCAAGTACTTCGGCCGAAATTATTTTTCAATTTAATTTTTTTCGTTTGAAATTTTTTCCCCACGTTTTGTTTTATCTTGATTTTTTTCTCGACTCTGTTCTTTTGACCGATTTTTATTTTTGTGCATTGTTTCACTTTCTTTAAACTTGATTTTACGTTATATTTATTTTTGTATTTCACTTTGTCCTCCCTTGGGGACTTACTTTACAAAATGTAATTTTTAATATTTCAAGATTCTATTCCCGTACAACTCTCGATCTTCTTTCCTTGCAACTGACCGATTTTTCCTTCGCAGTGGTATTTAAAACTTAATTTCTAGGTGTTTCCCTAATTTTGAGGGTAGGAAAAATCAACCCCAATGACATTTCGTCAAAGCTTTGGTTTTTCCTTATCTTAGACTAAGGACCCAATGCTTCGGGACCGCACCATCCCTTTCTCATGGTTTTCCTTTTCTTAGGGTGCGTGGGTGGATTTCTTTTCCTCCCCGACGACCAACTGTGTTGCTTCGGGAAGGCCCGTTCTTCCCTTCACATTTTTATGCATAGATTATATATTTATATTCTATATTCGATATTTTTTCGTTCTTCTCGTTCTTTTCTTGTTCGTGTTAATTTATTGTTCATCTTTTATTTATTCATATTTTTATTTTATCATGTATTCTCATTTCATTTGTTTGTTTTTATTTTATTCATTTATCAAGAATGTTATTTTCATTATTGTTACTGAGTTTATCAATTTAATATTTGCGTTATTATTTTAATTTAATCAATTAGTTGTTCAATTTTTCTAATGTGTTTCATTATAATTGTTCGGTTATAATTCGTATATTATTTGTTCATTGTTCATTTTATTGTGTATCGAGTTTCTGAATGATAAATAATTTTTGTGTAGTTTGTAATCATTGAAATGAATTATTTTGAGAATTCTTAGTTCTCACGGAAAGTCGCAGCTGTATTTGGTCATTTTTATCTTGAAAGACGAAACGCAGTTTCGGTCTTTTGATAATCTCGGAGTTCGTGTTTATTTTCAAGGCTCTTGCAGATTTTTATGTTTCCTGTTTGAAAAGCGTTTCTTTCCCTTATCGTACTCGGGTGGTCCACTTGACATCTGGCGATACTTCGCCTGGCCCAAACCGCTCTAATTTATGTTTATTTTTCCCACATGTATTTTTGAAATTCGTTCGGTATGAAATTTGAGATAATGATATATAGACTGACGTAAGTCGGTCTATTGATTTTTATAGTCTTTCTTAGAAAAGGGTCTGTGAGTTTTCACTTATCATGAGGCGTTTTCCTTTAGCCTCTCAAGTACCAGAGACTTGCGTTTGGACTTGTATATGTACGAAAAGGTTATCGGGTAGTTTGATTACACGATTTTCTTTAGTGAGATATTTGCTAAACGTATAGAATATTTGGTTGATTATTAAATTCAGACGGACGTCACATTGTATATTAAATAGAGAACAGAGTCAAAATTAGAATAAAAAATTACAAAGATTTAATTACTGTTGCCATTCAATATTTCAATCCTAGAAAAAATATTTTTTCCTAGAAAAAAACAAGGAAACAGACTTGATTCACTCTTACTGTATATTAAATAGAGAACAGAGTCAAAATTAGAATGAGACATTAGAATCATGTTTTCAAGCAAAAAATATAAAATTACGAATACAGTGAAAATAAGAATTCATTCATGGTATATCAGTTGGCAGACCAGCAGAAACAAAATTTTCTTCAGACCAATCAATGCATTCTTATATCGAAGTTTTGAAAAACATGCTTCATTGCTGTCTTACAGAACGGAATTTGGACTTTCATCTGGACATCAATTATCCAAGCTGATAGGACAACTTGATGTTATTCGATATAAATGAACTCAAAGTATTGCAAGAAGATAGCCTGCGTGGAAGCAGAAATATTGATTTGCTTTGTTACACGTTTGTGGGGAAGCACGCGTAGCAATTGACGTGGTCGGATTTGTATTTGGCACAGAGTAGGGCCTCGAGATCGGGTGGGCTTTGCAGCCACCAGCCCGTCTTCCGTGCCTACTCTGTGATTGCGTAAGCGCGAGAACGGGGCTCGAGATCGGGTGAGCTTTTCAGCCACCAGCCCGTCTTTCGCGCCGTCCTCGGGCTGTAGATAGGAAGGTAGTTCCCGTTAAAGATTTGTCCTAAAAAGGACAGGTCTACGTTGATTAGCTCTGAAAAGAGCTCTTTGGATTTTCCTCGCTGCTGCCGTGGAATCTCCGCTGGGTCTGGTGATGGCGAGCACCTCTTCGATGCTCAGAAGAGTTCTGGTGGAGAGCACCTTCTCGGTGCTTCGTCTCGGAGCGGCTGAGCTCTGGAGAGCTCTGCGGTTCGGCTCTAGGCCACTCGGCCTGGTGGGGGCAGATATGTGAGTCCTAAAAAGGACTGCCGAGTTGTAGTTCTGAAAAGAACTGTTGGTCGATGATGTCGTCGTGGTCCCTTTGCGAGACTCTTCCCTGGGAGCACCTTCTCGGCGCTCGTTCCCGGAGCGAATGAGCTCCAGAGCGATCCGTTGCTGGGCTCCTGGCCACTCGGCCTGGTGGGGATCCGCAGGCCCGGTGGTGGGGGAATGTCCCGAAGTGGGAGATGGTTGAAGAAGGGAGGCGAACGAAGAAATATTTAAAGTAAAAGTTGAACTTAATTTATTTTAGCGATGTTTGAACAATGTGTGGTAGAGCCGTTGGTGCCTGTCCGGCACGCTAGCTGGGTTGGGGTCCCATGGTGCCTGTGCGGCACTCGGGAGCGGAGTGATCTGCTGCTCGGTGGCAGCCCGATCTTTATAGGGGCGCGCGTACATTGGGTCGTACGTGATTGGTTGGAGGTCGCGTGGTGGGGGAAACCCACAGTCGCTTCGCCGTGATTGGCGGTTGAGCGGTTCGTCGCTTTACAGCGAAGGTTTTAGGCTTACAGACTAGGAGTAGGTTTTTTATGATTTGAATTTTTATATTAGGGAATTAGGGATTTAATTAAAGAGAATGAGGGAAGGTTTTCGGAAGTGTACGCCTTTTAAAGCACGTACAACAGCTTC